>VDFB02054012.1:0-16724 GCA_007258455.2 Sequoia sempervirens | reverse complement strand
CAAAGGATGATTACGACGCCGAATCTGCTTCGAGATGGAAGTAGATTGATTAGGTCGAAGGTGGTTGGATAGGGATGCGATTAGATTGGATTGGATAAGATTGATCGATGATTGATTGATAAGATTGGATCGATGATGAAAGAGATTCAAATCCTCGCTCAGATTATCTTAGATGATTCTAGGATCGATTGATCGATTAAAGGATAAATGGATGATTAGAAGAATCGAATCCACCTTGAGATTGAAGGTGAATTGATTGGGCCGATGATGATGATTAACTTAGGATGGATGACAATCCTAAGAGGATGTTAATGATGATCAGATCAGACACTTCAGTCAATTTGGATAATAACCCGAGACAAAGTTCAGGGGATTTGGATGATTTGATTGGAGGAATGGATGATAGAAATGGATGAACAAATACTCAAAATGAGCAAATGGTTGATCGGGATGGATGATCGATTACTCGGAACGAGTAAACGGATGATTAGAATGACAGAACGAGAGTTCAGAATGATGAAAGGATGTGGTGAATGGATGAATGTTTACTCGAAACGAGTAAGCAGATGATCGAAATGATAGAACGAGAGTTCAGAATGATGAAAGGATATGTGAAATGGATGAAAGTTTACTCGGAATGAGTAAACGAATGATTAGAATGATAGAACGAGAGTTCAGAATGATGAAAGGATATGTTAAATGGATGAACGTTTACTCAGAATGAGGAAACAGATGAGAATGGTAGGGTATACCCCCCTCGAGGAGGCAGATGGTAAAGAAAAGGGTGCCTCGGCCAACTTCTCAAAAGTATGAAGTGGTAAATATCATCGGAAAGAGCACGAAAAACTGAGAAGAATTGCTTTTGAACGGAGTCAATCGGGTAAATGGTGTGGAAATGGCGGCCCCGGGAAGAAGGAGCAGAAGGTCAAATCTGCCACTGCATAAGGATAGGTCCGCCACTGCATAGGGACAGGTCCGCCACTGCACTGGGACAGGTCCGCCACTACACTAGGACAGATCTGCCACTGTACAGGGATAGGTCCGCCACTGCACTAGGACAGATCCGCCACTGCACTAGGACAAATTCGCCACTTCACTGGGATAGATCTGCCACTGCACTGGGACAAATCCGCCACTGCACAGGGATAGGTCCGCCAAAGGATAAGGACAAGTCCGCCAAAAGGATAAGTTTAGGCTTGATGTTTTGATGGATGGGTTAGGCAAAGGACCCAAAATATAGCAAACACTAATAATGACTGGTTTTGCACGAGAAAGACAATTCGGACAACACAACCCTAAGATTAGTATAGATGGGTATGGCCAACAAAGTCTTCTACTCTAGGATAAACATGGTTGCTAAGGAGTCCTCGATATACGCACGGTACGTGAGGCCCAAACCGTGAACACCAACCCGTTACAAGCATGAGTCGGGAACCTTAGTGAGATACTAGAGGCTCGGACCAACTCTTCACGTCATCCCGACGCTTCACCAATTACAACGTGGTTAGATTGAGGTACAACTTTCACTCTCCCCCCTTTATATACCCCGTCAGTACGCGTGGTTGGAATCGTTCCTTGGGGTGATGAAATCCCCAAGCAGGTCCCACTAAGAAAGTGAAAAAGGGTGACTCAAAAGGACTTGGAAAGCTAGGATTTCTCGTCACCCAGGATCGCCAAACGGCGCAAGGGGATTGGATACGTCAAATAGCCTTCCCAAACACGCCAAGCAAGGTTTATTGACACCCCTTTGATTAAACTATGTTCCTATTTTACCAAAAGACAATTCGGGAAAACTTGAAATTTTTACCTTCTAGAGGACAGGTCTGCCACTCTATTAGGAAAGGTCCGCCACTGAATTAGGACCAGTCCGCCGCTGAATTAGGACCAGTCCGCCGCTTCACTGGGACAAATCCGCCACTGAATTAGGACAAATCTGCCACTCCAGGACCAATTCGCCACTGAATTTGGACCAGTCTGCCACTGAATTAGGACCAATCCGCCACTGAATTAGGACTAGTCCGCCACTGAATTAGGACCAATCTGCCACTCCAGGACGAATCTGCCACTCCAGGACCAATCCACCACTGCAGGACCAGTCCGCCACTGTAGGAGGACCAGTCTACCACTCTGTAACCTGGACCTTGAAAAATGCAAAAAATAGCAAATGTGAAAGAAAGAGACCCATTTGTGGGTCCCACCAGGCGTGCCAGAAATGTGATAGGTCGAAATAGAGCATTAGAAATCAAGCAACAACTAAAAGAGTGCAAATAAACAACTTAAAACAACCTACACCTCAAGATTAGCCTAAGTTGGAAACAATGCAAGACAAAGCAACAAAATGGAACTTTATACCTTGCGTTGAGTCGATCCTTTGGTTGGCCCTTCGATCTTGGATGTGTATGCTCCTTGGATGGCAAGATGCAAGCTAGACGAGGATGTGAAGATGGAAATGATGCTTGGAATCATGAAAGTGACTAAGTGTTGGTTGAGAAACAAAACTGCAAGAGTTTGGCTAGCACAAATGATCTCCCCAAAATGAGAGAAAAGAGGGGGCATTTATAGGATTTTTGGGAAATCCTAGGGGAAATGGACAGTCAAGATTGAGCCACCAAATATCAAGATGTAGGGCTAAGGTGAGTTGAGAACTCACAACCCCTCACATCTTGACATGTGGCATGTGAGATAGCCCTAAAAGGTGAAGTGGACATGAGGTGGAAGGAGAAGGACATGACATGGAGAGGGGTACAAAGTACCTTGGGATTGGACAAGATCTCCTCATAAAGGAGGTACTTGTCCCCATGTGGGAGAGGACAAGTGGGGAATTAAAAATTCCTCAACATTCTCATGGGGAGTTATGGGAAGGAATTTAAAATTCCTTTAAATGCATTAATGGGTACAAGTAAATTAAAAATTCACATGGGGAAGGGTATTCTCAACAAAAAGAAAAGCATTTAGTGGGTTGACTAAGGACATGTCATGTGCTGACATGGGGGTGAAGAGAAAAGGAATTTAATATTCCTTGAAGGATAAAAGGAATTAAAATTCTCGAGAGGTTGATTAGCCAGTTAGTGAAGGATTGCAGGATGGTTAGGTGGCTAAGAGAGATTAGAGGCCAACTCTGGTAAAAGTTGGAGATGCACACCTCCCAATCAAGGATTGTGCATGTGCAATAATCTTTAATGATGAGATTAGAAGAAGGATTTTCAAGATAAGATGCAAAAAATGATGGAGGATGTGATGAAGGGAATTAAATAAATGGAATATTTATTTAATTCAATCGATGGAAGGAGGATTAAAGAGATAAGGTATTATTGATTAAATACCCTGTGGATTTGGCGTATTCAGTTATTATTAATTAAATAATAGTAGTATTACTTAATTAACGTAAAATAAGATGAAAAGGGGGATGAATTGGATAAATTAAGTGTCCAAATTTAGACATCTACATTTTTCCCCTCTTTGAGATGGTGTTACGAAGTAGCATCATTTCAAAGAATATTAAAACATAGAACCTAGAAGAAGATGGTTAGATTGGAAAAGATGCCCCAGGCATTCAAAGAAGTGACTAGGAAGGAAGATGATGGGGGTAAAGATGATGGGGGTAAAGATGAAAGTTAGGGATGAAGGATGCCCCCTCGAGAGGACATGCGGGTTCAAGAGAACACGAGTGTGCTATCGAAATGGATGAGATGATGCAAGGGTAGTTGAAGAAGATGATGCAATGTGATGGAAGATTGGGAGGGGAGCGTGATGAAGGATGAATGGATGGGGGGGATTTGAGGATGAGAGATGAAATGCAATCTAAATGCAATTTTCCATCGTCGGAGCACTGATTTTTGCTATAGCATAAGACACAAGATGCCAGGGTATAAAGAACCAAGGCGGATTAGTGTCTAATGCAGAAAACAGACAACAAACAAGAAGGCAATCCCAACACCCCAAAGTCACGATGACCTTGGTCGGGCCAGGTATTGGGATAACCACAAGCATGCAAGGATGCCCCAGCGTAACACAAGAGCTCAGGGATCTTGGTGGGTACTACGTGGGACAACCAAGAAGACAAAGAAAAGATCAAGATACACCCCTATGTTGACTAGTCAAAGCACACCATGATATGATGGATCAAGGCGACCATGACAAGTGATGATAGGGAGCTCAAATGATAAACAAAAGCCAAAAGCATCAAAAGATCACAATTAATTTCAAACGTCCTTTGCCATAGGATCAATCAAGGGGATCGATGGGATTGATGAGGTCTGTTAGGAAGGATGCATCCTGTTGAGACCGATGATGGATACTAAATTAAAAGATTGATATGACGCGGGATATTAAGAACTGATTGGATATGATGATACAAGTGGATCTTGTTGTTTAAGAACCAGCTAGATAAGGGCATAACTTGACGACGCGACACAAGAGACATGACACAAGATAGGAGACCTTGATGGATGATTTTGACGGATGACCAAGATAGGATGGAGAACAGGGGAAAAGTGGACAATATAGATCGATGATGGATGGAACCCCGGGGGCAGATCAAATGATCGACCTTGCCTACGTGCAAGCGCAGGGGCAGCGTAGTTCGACAAAAGGCCAAAGACGAGTGATGGATGAAAGATGACAAGATAACCCTAGATAAGGGGACAAAATGATGGGACTGTCACGATGGGACAAGATAGACCTGTTGGATTGGATTGGAGGATGATGGTGATCATGAAGCTCAAGGATGGGATAGTTATCCAAATCATCAAAGATGAAGTGGGCAGATGACATGCCATATAGATGAATGATGAGATGATGAACGATGAGATAGAAAAGCTGACGATAAGATAGATGACATTGGATTGCGTGGGGAAAAGCCTAGAGCTAGATACCAATGACAAGGGATTATGAGATGGGATGAGGGGAGAGGATGGGGGGAGGAAAAGGATTGTTTAGGTGGATTGGATAGAGGGATAAGGAAATGGATGAGGAAAAGGTGACCAGATGGAGAGATGACTAATCCTTGGAACTAGAGGGTGAAAGGTGGGAAAATATGGAAGATTACGATTGATGAGAGTTTGAAATGATAGGATGTTTGATGAAGGTTTGAGATGATAGGAGGTTGGATGAAGTTTTGAGATGATAGATGAAGGTTTGAAATAGATGAATGGTTACATGGAATGAGTGAATGGATTGATTAGAATGGAGGAATATGACCAAATTGAAGAAGATGGAGGGAGGAATCGGAAGACTTGTTCGATATCCAAAGATCTTGACTGCAGAGGGGTTTGGGTAAGCTCAGATTGGGATAAGATGAAAGCTCAGATGAGGATAAGATGAAAGCTCAGATGAGGATTGGATTGAAGACTAGAATGAGTGAAGGATATGAGCGAACATGATTCTACACCGAGTTCTAGGGTTGAAAGGGCGTAAAGTGTTGACAATTAGATTTTTCCAAATTTGGCAATTTTTAAAAATTGTCAAAATTTGCCATTTTAGGAAACTTCATGGTCGTATGTTTGAGAGTCCCAATTTTTTCCAAGAAATACCCATTGGTGAGATAGGATGAATTGCCAACTAAAATCCCAGATTCAGGATATGCACTTTGAGTTATGAGTTAATTTTTTTTTCAAAATGCTGGAAAAAAACACTAAATTGGGATTTTGAGGGTCAAGATGAAAGTTTGAGGCCCCGAAAATGGGTCAAAACAGGTTCCAACGGCTTTCAAAGAGACCAGTAGGAAATCCACTCGTTATCGCATAACGCAACCACCCGTCAAATTTTAGCTCAAATGGACACCCGAGTCAAAAGTTATGGCCTCCGGAAGTTTGGTGTAAAAATCAAAACCCTAAAAAATATGGTTTTTCGATAAATTTTGAAAATTTCAAAATATGGGTTTTGTCCGGGACGACGAAAGAAAAAATGGGTAGGAAATTTTTTTTGTTGGTGGCCTTGGATTTCGCGCTGCAGGGGGAGCTGGGTTGAAGGTTCATGGACAATACCGCCACGTGAGGCGCATTAAGTCCGCCATCGCCGGGCAGTCCGCCGCTTTACTCAAGTTCGCCACAAAGTCGCAGTTCGCTGCCGGGCCGGGCTGGACGGGTCCGCCACCGGGTCGGGCAAGTCCGGCCGCCAATCGGGGCGGACGGATTCGCGGTATAACGGGGCGAATTTACCGCCATCGCCGAGGCTTTAATGCAGTCTGGCCGCCGATGGCGGATTCGTCCGCCACCGGAGGCGGACAAATCCGCCACCGGGCAGACAAGTCCGCCGCCGGGGGCGGACGAATCTGCCACCGGAGGCGGATGAATCCACCATCGGGCGGACAGGTCCGCCGCTGGAGGCGGACGAATCCGCCGCCGCTAGGGGCGGACGAATCTGCCACCGGAGGCGGACAGGTCCACCGCCGGGCGGACGGGGAGGGGGAAGGGAGGAGGGGAGATGGGGGGAGATGGGGGGAGATGGGATGGGGGATGAGGGGAGATGGGAGGATGGGATGAAGAGAGGGGATTGGCTAGGTAGATTGATGGACGGGTAGGGGGATAAGGATAGGAAGGTTAAAAGGATTGTGGCGAGCGATTAGAAGATAAGGATGGGGAGATGGCAAGGATGCAATTGGACTGGGTGAATGATGTCTCCAAGGATTGCGTTACAAAGGAAGATAGATGCCCCCACTCTAGATATGTCATGTGCGAGGAGGCATGAAGGATGCAAGACAAGTGGATGGGAAATGATGGGGAGATGGGAGGGATTGGAAGATAAGGATGGGGAGATGGAAGGGATGCATGACAGGTGGATAAGGAAGATAGATGAGTGTGAATGAGGATTAGGATAGTGTGCGGATGAGGGAGATTATGCTAAGAGGTGCCCAAAGCATGCGTATATGTTTGCCCCATTGTTATCAAGATCACAAGGAGGATGGAAGGATTGGGATAAATGAGATATGCCAAGAAGGATGTGTAAGCTCGATAGGATGGAGGGAATGGACGAAAATGATGTGTAGCAATAAGATGGGTGCATAGCCGAAAGCGTAGCAGGAAGTGTAGCGGATGGAGGGAATGCAAATCAGGAAGTTGCCCCCAAGTGCAGATAGGGATTTACACATGATGCCTGTTTGCCAGGTTTTCATCATGGTACTTATCCAAGGTGCTTGTTTGCCAAGTTTTCACCATTGGACGGATTATTTCTCTTTACTTATTTTATTTTTTTGATTTTTTGATTTTTTGACTTTTTTATTTTTGGATTTTTTGACTTTTTGACTTTGTGGATAGTATGCGGAAGGAGATGGATAAGGATAGGGAGGCGAATAAGTGGATTTAGAAGACATGCGATAAGGATATGGATGAAGGGCTCAAGCATCAAGTTCTATACGAGGTATTAAGGGCTCATGTTTGAACTGACTATTGGATGTTGGTACAACCTTAGGATAAATGGATTATGCTAGAGGATGAATGAGAGGGATTTGATGGGGAAGGTACAGGGGATAATGGGTGGGATGTTGGAAATGGTATGGATAGAATGATGGGGTGGATACGTGATGGGAAGATGAGTTCAGGACCAACATTGGCACATGTGGTGACGGATGTGAAAAGATAAGGGGACTAGTGGATGGAGAATGTGGGGATAATGGAGGAGATGGAATAGTGAATTTCGGGACATAGGGACCCAAAACAGACTTAGGAGATGAAAGGTGGGTATGCTTAGCTTTTGGATTAGCAACTTTGGATGTTCTTACAAATTTTTCATTTGATGGCATTGCATATTTTTTCTTTGGGATCCACATGGTTTTGATTTTTGTTTTGGCGGCTCTTTGTGAGCTATAGATTTGATTTTGATTTTGGATTTTGTTTTTCTTTTCTTTACCATGTCTTTTAGAGGGGACATGGGAAGCGTTGGATTCATGTGGATGTTTGGATTTATGCATTTTTACTCTGGCATCCAAAGTGCTCGTACTAGCAATGGGATGGGTGTGAGAAGATGGAGTGGTGGAGGTAGGATTATGAGGATTACATGTAGATGGGGGATGTTCAGTTATGTGCCTTTGTTGATCCTGATTATGGGACATGCGAGAGGGATGTTTATGATGGATGACATGGATAGGTGTTGGATGAATGAGAAAATGAGATGGAGGAGGTGATCTTGGGATATATGGACCCAAGATGGATAGAGTGGGTGGAGGAACATAAGAACCCAAGATGGATGCAGTAGATGAAGGATGGGAGATTGTGGATGGAGGGATGTAAGGACCCAAAATGGATGGAGCAAATGAAGGAGGAATATGATGGTTGTTTTGAGGTGATATGATAGAGGAGGAGGGATGGCAGCATATGATTTGGTGGAGCGATGGGAAGAGCCGACATTTCTTTTGGAAAAGGCTCGTTGAGGATGTCTAGAGGTTGTACCGACGTGTTTAGATTGTGAGCCTTGGGGAATAGATCCAAGACCTTGCATGCAGATTTGTTCTTTGACTCAGATGGGCTCTAAAATACCTTGCTCGTGAAGGCCTAGACCTTTTCCTTGATAGTTCATGTTCTTGAGCATTCGATCTATGATAGGATTTTTGTTATTTTGAAAACATGATGCGAGTCCATTATTAGGTGGGGGATGATGGGTGGTATATACACTATGTTTTTCTTCTGCAAGGAGGCCACCATTGAAGAATGTGAGAGTACCAAGGGGATATGCAAGCGGTGTGTGGATAGCATTTTTAGGTGATGATGGGGGATCCTGAGAAGGAGATGATGGGATAGCAACATTTGGATGGGTTGTATCTGGAGAGGGAGTAGGGGATATGATAGGATTGGATTTTGTGGTAGCAGGCTCATGCAATGGAGACAGAGATGGAGCAGTAGAATCTTGAATGTCAAGAGGATGATGGGATGGAATGGATGGAATGTGATCTTGTGGTAGACTAGATATGATGGTAGGATCTTGATCTGGAGGACGGGATATGATAGCATGCTTTGGATTAGGCTCTCGGCATGACTCATCGTGTGCGGGAGGTATGATAATGGAGTCATGGGGGGACTCTTCAAGTGGGGAAGATGGAAGGATGGAGGATTTGATGCAGTCATCAGAATGGATTTTGGTGCTACTAGGAGTGGGAGGAGTGGATTGGATTTGAGTGTCTTCGATGGATTCGATGACTCTTGGAGTAGGGAGTGGATGTTTAACGGATTTGGTAGATGTGATGGTAGGAGATGGGGACTCAATAGATTCAGAGGATGTGATGGTGGGAGATGGGGACTCAGTGGATTCAGAGGATGTGATGGTAGGAGATGGGGACCAGTGGATTCAGAGGATGTGATGGTAGGAGATGGGGACCTAGTGGATTCAGAGGATGTGATGGTAGGAGATGGGGACTCAGTGGATTCAAAGGATGTGATGGTATCATCAATGATAGGTGTTGGATGGAGAAGGGTCTTGTCACTAACGACCATGGATGATGGGTTGGGATGGCATGGTTCCACGACTGCAATGTGTGGAGTGGGGGATGTTTCCTTTGTTTTAAGTCCTTGGAGAAACTTGGATATGCTAGGCTGAGATGGCGAGGTGGGAGTGGATGAAGGTTTATGGATTAGTGGGGGATTAGGACTAGGGATTGGTGGGCTAGGATTAGATAGGGGAATGGGATTGGATGCAGGACTGAGAATAGATGGGGGATTAGGTGAAGGGTTAAGATAGGGGTATTGGCATGGTGAATTAGGATAGGATGACACGAACGGTGGATCGTTGGTAGAAGATATGGGCGGCATGTTGTAATAAAGGTATTGGGATGGTGGATTAGGATGGGAAGATGTAGGTGTTGGATTAATATAGGGAGATGCGGATGTTGGATTAGGGTAAGTTGATGGGTGTGTTTGACTAGGATAGGAAGGTGTGAATGTAGGATTAGGCTGAGCAAATTGGTATGGAAGATTAGGGTAGTGGGTATATGCGGATGAAGGATTTAGATAGGAGGATGTGGATGGGGATCAAGATAGGGTATTGCATGGAAAAACTAGGATAAGGGGATGATGTAGATGAAGTTGATATGATGGATATGATGGACATCCCTTGTCGTTGCAGCATAAGGGAGGACTAGGCATAGATGAAGACATGATGAGATAACTTGATGGGGTGATTGGATTTTGGAATGTGGGTGGAGAAAGCTTACTAGAAATGATAGTGTCAAGGGGATCTATGTCATATACCTCTTGATCAACAAGACTTTCATTATCATCGTTGACATAATTAGGGTTTCCCTTGAACACTATTGATGGAGGATAAGAATTCATGATGATGAAAGGATAAAGATGATGCATAAAGATTTTGGATGGAAATGGACAAACTCTAACCCGATTTAGGACAAGCTCAGACGGATTGGATTAAAGATCGATTAGATGATTGATGACACGATGATTGATTCCATAATTGATTGATGATCAAGGATGATTACGACGGACCAGTCTAAGATGGAAGTGAGGTTGATTACCGAAGGTGGCTGGATAGGGATGATTAGATTGATTGGATAAGATTGATTGATGATTGATTGATAAGATTGATCGATGATGAAAGAGACTACAACCTTGCTCAGAGATTATCTTTAGATGACTTTAGGATACCGATTGATCGATTAGCAGCGCATAAATGGATATCGAAGACCAAATCCACCTTGAGATTGAAGGTGAATTGATTGGCCGATGATGATGATTAACTTAGGATGGATGACAATCCTAAGAGGATGTTAATGATGACGCATCGATCGACACTCTACCAATTTGGATAATAACCCGAGACAAAGTTCAGGGGATTTGGATGATTTGATTGGAGGAATGGATGATAGAAATGGATGAACAAATACTCAAAATGAGCAAATGGTTGATCGGGATGGATGATCGATTACTCAGAACGAGTAAACGGATGATTAGAATGACAGAACGAGAGTTCAGAATGATGAAAGGATGTGGTGAATGGATGAATGTTTACTCGAAATGAGTAAGCGGATGATCGAAATGATAGAACGAGAGTTCAGAATGATGAAAGGATATGTGAAATGGATGAAAGTTTACTCGGAATGAGTAAACAGATGATTAGAATGATAGAACGAGAGTTCAGAATGATGAAAGGATATGTTAAATGGATGAACGTTTACTCAGAATGAGCAAACAGATGAGAATGGTAGGGTATACCCCCCTCGAGGAGGCAGATGGTAAAGAAAAGGGTGCCTCGGCCAACTTCTCAAAAGTATGAAGTGGTAAATATCATCGGAAAGAGCACAAAAACTGAGAAGAATTGCCTTTGAACGGAGTCAATCGGGTAAATGGTGTGGAAATGGCAGCCCCGGGAAGAAGGAGCAGAAGGTCAAATCTGCCACTGCATAAGGATAGGTCCGCCACTGCATAGGGACAGGTCCGCCACTGCACTGGGACAGGTCCGCCACTGCACTAGGACAGATCTGCCACTGTACAGGGATAGGTCCGCCACTGCACTAGGACAGATCCGCCACTGCACTAGGACAAATTCGCCACTTCACTGGGATAGATCTGCCACTGCACTGGGACAAATCCGCCACTGCACAGGGACAGGTCCGCCAAAGGATAAGGACAAGTCCGCCAAAAGGATAAGTTTAGGCTTGATGTTTTGATGGATGGGTTAGGCAAAGGACCCAAAATATAGCAAACACTAATAATGACTGGTTTTGCACGAGAAAGACAATTCGGACAACACAACCCTAAGATTAGTATAGATGGGTATGGCCAACAAAGTCTTCTACTCTAGGATAAACATGGTTGCTAAGGAGTCCTCGATATACGCACGGTACGTGAGGCCCAAACCGTGAACACCAACCCGTTACAAGCATGAGTCGGGAACCTTAGTGAGATACTAGAGGCTCGGACCAACTCTTCACGTCATCCCGACGCTTCACCAATTACAACGTGGTTAGATTGAGGTACAACTTTCACTCTCCCCCCTTTATATACCCCGTCAGTACGCGTGGTTGGAATCGTTCCTTGGGGTGATGAAATCCCCAAGCAGGTCCCACTAAGAAAGTGAAAAAGGGTGACTCAAAAGGACTTGGAAAGCTAGGATTTCTCGTCACCCAGGATCGCCAAACGGCGCAAGGGGATTGGATACGTCAAATAGCCTTCCCAAACACGCCAAGCAAGGTTTATTGACACCCCTTTGATTAAACTATGTTCTATTTTACCAAAAGACAATTCGGGAAAACTTGAGAATTTTTACCTTCCTCACCAGAATTAGGACCACCGACAAATCAATTAGGACAAACACCTGACCAACCGCCATCAATTGACCACACTATATTAGGACCAATACCATCAATTAGGACCAATCCGCCATCAATTAGGACTAGTCCCGCCAATCAATTAGGACCACCGCCACTCCCAGACCAACTGGCCACACCGTGACCAATCCACCACAGACCAACCACATCTAGGACCACCGCCACCATGGGAACCTCGACCTTGAAAAATGCAAAAATATAGCAAATGTGAAAGAAAGAGACCCATTTGTGGGTCCCACCAAAAGGCTTAAATGTGATAGGTCAAATAGAGCCGTTAGGAAACAAGCAACAACTAAAAGAGTGCAAATAAACAACTTAAAACAACCTACACCTCAAGATTAGCCTAAGTTGGAAACAAAACAAGACAAAGCCACGAAATGGAACTTTATACCTTGCGTTGAGTCGATCCTTTGGTTGGCCCTTCGATCTTGGATGTGTATGCTCCTTGGATGGCAAGATGCAAGCTAGACGAGGATGTGAAGATGGAAATGATGCTTGGAATCATGAAAGTGACTAAGTGTTGGTTGAGAAACAAAACTGCAAGAGTTTGGCTAGCATAAATGATCTCCCCAAAATGAGAGAAAAGAGGGGGCATTTATAGGATTTTTGGGAAATCCTAGGGGAAATGGACGGTCAAGATTGAGCCACCAAATATCAAGATGTAGGGCTAAGGTGAGTTGAGAACTCACAACCCCTCACATCTTGACATGTGGCATGTGAGATAGCCCTAAAAGGTGAAGTGGACATGAGGTGGAAGGAGAAGGACATGACATGGAGAGGGGTACAAAGTACCTTGGGATTGGACAAGATCTCCTCATAAAGGAGGTACTTGTCCCCATGTGGGAGAGAGGACAAGTGGGGAATTAAAAATTCCTCAAATATTCTCATGGGGAAGAGGGAAGGAATTTAAAATTCCTTAAATGCATTGGGGATTAAAAGTGAATTAAAAATTCACATGGGGAAGGGAGATGCCTTGTCAAAAAGAAAAGCATTTAGAAGGGTTGACTAAGGACACATGTCATAAAGGACATGGGGAAGAGAAAAGGAATTTAATATTCCTTGGAAGGATAAAAGGAATTAAAAATTCCTTGAGAGGTTGATTAGGCTAGTTAGTGAAGGATTAGAGGATGGTTAGGTGGCTAAGAGAGATTAGAGGCCAACTTGCAAAAAGTTGGAGGATGTGACACCTCCAATCAAGGATTAGGCATGTGCACAACTAATGATGGAGATTAGAAGAAGGATTAAGATAAGATAAAAATGATGGAGGATGATATGAAGGGAATTAAATAAATGGAATATTTATTTAATTCAATTGATGGAAGGAGGATTAAAAGAGATAAGGTATTATTGATTAAATACCTTAGGGATTTGGCAGAATTAAAGATATTAATTAAATAATAGTAGTATTACTTAATTAACGAAAATAAGATGAAAGGGGATGAATTTGGATAAATTAAGTGTCCAAATTTAGACATCTACAGAATGTATGTATGTATGAATGTATGTATGTTTGTATGTATGAATGTATGCTTGTATGTATGTAAATATGTATGAATGTATGTATGTAAATATGTATGAATGTATTTATGTTTATATGTATTTATTGTGGCATCCATTTCCTTAGAGCGAGTATTCACCATTAGGAGGTGTGATGCTACTTTTCCTCCAAAACTATTTAAGGCTTAGCAAAGGATTTAGTGGATTAAATATTAGAATAAAGATAATTTAAAAGCTACAATAATATTAAAATGGATGTGAATAATCAATGCAAAAGATAATATGTGAGAGTTTATTAAGAAATTCCAAAATAGATAGTTAACCTGATAAATAGAATACACATCCATATAATTCATATACATTAACACCAAAATCATATATATATACTATTCTCAATATAATTTAGAATCAATGGTTTTAGTACTTATGTGAATAATAACATTGGAAAAGAAACTCCCAGCTCAAACACCTTAACAACAATGACAAAGTACTCAAAAACATGTTCATAATGCATCCCAGATAGAAAGAATATCGGTGTATTGCACACTACACCGTGGGTCCTATCCTTTTCTCTCGTATTTTACACCATTGGAAAAATGAGAAGAGGATTTGGTACATCCCATACTACATCACAGGTCCGTCCTCAACCCCTAGGAAGATGTTAGTGGTATTGGCTCTTGCTATGGATCAATCTAGGAGGAATAGGTTTTTATCTAGAACCAAACCAAACACTTCTCAAGCATCTACACAACATGCTCTAGAGTATAAGTACTCAACATGCACAACAACCTTGGCCAGGAAAATCCTGGGTGCTCTCTATACCCCTAGTTGGACACATTCTGTGTGCCCCCTTTTCCAATTCCCATAGCTCACTAAATCACTTTCTTCTTCCTTGAATGTTCTCCATGCTCGAGTGTTCTCAATACTTGAATGTTCTCCATGCTTGAATGTTCTCCACACTTGAATTTATTTTCCATGTCTCACATGAATGAGTTATATATCCTTGTAAGGGGTGGTTTCCAAACCACCACACCCTTTCACAAAAGGTTTCCTTTTAATAATTATTTAAATAATTAATTATTCTTCCTTTTTAAAGAGTGTTTATATATATTCTTTATTGATCTCTCTTTTATCCAAAGGATCATAATATCCTTTATTTTTATATCTCCCTTTTTAATTTTAAAAGGGTTATTCCATCAATTTATCTTCTCTTAGGGAAAATTTCACATAATAGGATGGATCCCAAAGTGTCTTTAAAAAGTGTGTCAAATTTATAAACTAAAATGTTCAACTTGAAGCTCTAGAGTATAGGGTTTAGGGTATTAGGTTGAGGCATTAGGGTATAAGTATGAGGGTTGAGAGTGTAGTGTTTAGGGCTTAAGGTTTAGGGTTGAGGGATAGTGTGTAGGGTTGAGGGTATAGGGTTAAGTATATAGGGTATATGGATTAGGGTTTAGGATATTCGGTATAGGGTTGAGGGTTTAGGGTTTAGGGTAAATTAGGGTACAAGGTTGAATTTAGGGTTTAGGGTTTAAGTATGGAGTTAAGGGTTGAGGGATTAGGATTAAGGGATATTATTCAGGCTTGAGGGTATAAGGTTAAGTTTATAATATATAGGGATTGGGGTTAAGGATTGAGGGTGTAGGTTTTAGGGTTTAAGGTATAGAGTTGAGGGTTGAGGGTTTAAGTATAGGGTTGAGGGTGTAGGGTATAGGGTTGAGGGTTGAGGGTTTATAGTTGAGGGATAATGTTCAAGGTTAAGTTTATAAGATTATGTGTTTAAGTTATAGGGATTAGGGTAAATATGATATTGGGTATATGGTTTAGGGTATCAGTTTTTGGTATAAGGCATAAGGTTAAGGGTTTAGAGTGTAGGGTTTAGGGTTTAAGTATAGGGTTGAAGGTTTATAGTTGAGGGATAATGTCCAACCCATTGAGTGTATAAGCTTAAGTGTTTAGGTTATAGGGATTAGTGTTTAGGTTATTAGGTTTAGGGTATATGATATGGATTGAGGGAATAAGGCATAGGGTTAAGGGTAGAGAGTGTATGGTTTAGGTTTTAAGTATAGGATTGAGGGTCAATGTTCAAGGTTTAGGCTATAAGGTTTAGGTTACAAGGTATAGGGATGAAGGTTAAGGGTGTAGGGTTTAGGGTTTAAGGTATATGGTTGAGGGTCGAGGGATTAGGGCTTAAGTATAGGGTTTAGGGATACAATTGAGGGATAATGTTCAACCCGTTGAGTGTATAATATTAAGTGTGTAGGTTATATGGATTATGGTTTAGGATATTGGGTATATTGTATAGGATTGATGGATTGAGGGTATAAGGCATAGTGTGAAGGGTTGAGAGTTTATGGTTTAGGGTTTAAGTATAAGGTTGAGGGACAATATTCAAGGTTTAGGGTTTAAGTATAAGGTTGAAGAACAATATTTAGGGTTTAGGGTATAAGGGTGTGGGTATAGGGTATAGGTATGATGATTGAGGTTGTAGGGTTTAGGGTTTAAGGTATTTGGTTGAGGGTTGAGGGATTAAGTCTTAAGTATAGGGTTGAGGGGTGGAAAATAGACGGAATAGTGGCAGGACAAGGTGGAAGGATTAGGTTTAGATATTGCATGGAGGTGGATGAAAGGAAGGGAAGGAGTGGTGGTTGGAGGGGTTGAGGTCAGAGGACTGGGGCTTCAAAACATAGGGTCAATATATGGTGGGTTAGGCAATGGCTGAGGCTCATACCTGAGGGATCACATTGGGTTTAAGTATAGGGTCGAGGGACAATATTAAGAGTTTAGGGTATAGGGGTGAGGGTATATGGTATAGGGATGAGGGTTGAGGTTGTAGGGTTTAGGGTTTAAGGTATAGGGTTGAGGGATTGAGGGTATAAGGCATAAGGTGAAGGGTTGAGAGTGTATGGTTTAGGGTGCAAGTATAGTGTTGAGGGATAATATTCTAGGTTTAGGGTAT
>VDFB02054011.1:0-49005 GCA_007258455.2 Sequoia sempervirens | reverse complement strand
CTTCTCCTTCTTTCTGTTCTTTGAAGTGCTAAGCACGTGTAAACATAGGCATTGAAAAATTTTCATTATTCATCGTGAAAGAATGCTAATGGTATGCTTCTTGTTTTTGATTGACAGGTTCTCTTTCAAAGTATCCTGTAGCATAGTCGCCATCGAAGTTGTCCGTTTGTGGTAAGACAATGTTCAAACTTGGTGTTGGTACAAAACTAGAACTGGGAGCAGCTTTAGTGTATCCCATGATTTGGTTCATTCTCAGATTCTCAGGACATGTGGATCCGGTATGTGCATCAGTCTCGTGGAAAGAACAAAATACTGCACTGTGTGCAGCTTCAATCATTGTTCTTGATGGAGATGTTGGCAATTGTGGCTGAAAATTGTCTCTCTTTCGTTGGTACGGTTGTTGAACTAGAGATCTGATAGAATTTGTTTTCATCATGCCGGAAGTAATCATATCATCCTCCAACTTGATGGCGTGTTATTGTGCACTCTTCAACTTTGTTTCTTTTTCCGTCTTGAGGATGAAGGCTATCTCTGATGGAAGAGCATTTATGGAACAACTCATCAAGAATCTCTGGTGATGGATTGAGTGTAGAAGAAAGTCTTGTAATAAGACGATTAAATCTTGCTACAAATTCCCTCATGTGTTTGTTGTGTTCCATCTTTGAATTTGCAAGCTCGGCAAACAACATATGATTGTCTTCAGCGTGCTTGAATCTCACCAAAATTTCTCGCTTATAGTTGCCCAGCTTGTGATAATCCCTGGGTCCAAGTGATTGAACCAGTTGGCAGCATTTCTCACAAGAGTCTCCGCAAAGAAACACATTGCAATGTCTTCATATGCCATGTGCAAGACGGTGCAAGCCGTTGTGAACGTAACAAATTTTTTATCCAGGTGTTGATTTCTATCACCGTGAAATCAGGGAAGGTGCTTCCTTGACCCTTTAGGTAACTCATGATTTACCTGAAAAGCCAAAGGTACGATGTTATTACCCCAAGGTAATGAAGGTGGACATCTCTAATTTCTATCATCTTTGCCAGCATTATTATTGTTATCATCCATTGCTTCTGTATGGATCATGTAATAGGATGCTAGATGGTCATTCCCATGTCATAAAGCGATAGCTTTTATTGAAGTTTTATGCCTCGTACCCCATGGTGGGCACTAGAAAACTGTTGGCGTTTCAATTCGCACCTCTAGAGTGCATATTGGAAATGGATAGCTATGCACAGATAAACTGCTCTTCAAATTAGGAGGGGAAGCTCCCTCTTTTGCTGATTTTGTGTAAAAAGTAAAGTAAACTAAATTCCTATCTTTTTACTCAGCTGTAGCGCACAAGGTTATAAAACACCATTCGTTGCAGTTGAGGTTTTCTCTGGTTTCGTAGACCTCAACTACAATTAGGCTAAAACTTAAAACGCTTCTATCTCCTCAAATAAATTCAGAGTGAGAGGATTTAGAAGTAACGGGAGTGATTTGGCTAACTTAAACAAACTTGTCCGAAGGCTCATTGGTCTTTCAGATTTACGTTGAGAATAAAGCTTATGTAAATAAAACATCAAACAATAAACTAAACCTTAGGATTCCCTCGAAGGTTCATTGCTCTTTTCGAGGTGTAGGATAAAATGAAGGTTATTAGAAACAACATCAAATGGTAAGTTGGATCTTAGGATTCCCTTGAAGGCGAGGTGCTCTTTTCGAGGTGTAAATTGAAATGAAGATTACAAGAAACAACATCAAACGATAAACTTAGTCCTCAAATTCCCTCAAAGGCGAGGTGCTCTTTTCGAGGTGTAGATTGAAAGAAATATTATAGAAACAACAAAACTTGAAAGACCTTGAAACTTTGGATCAAAGGCTCATTGCTTTTTTGATTTATTTCCTCAAACTCAATCAAAGATTACACTTTTGGGACAGCAAATGGTATGAAAGAGGACAATCATACAAGATACGATCAACCAAATAACACTTGACAAAGATTGAACACAAGTACATGAACAACAAGAAAACAAGCAAACTAGCTTAGCCTTTTGCTATCACAAGTATGGTTCAAGAACATATACTAAGTAACAAAGTCGAAGGCTCTCGAGCTCAGCGTTTTGTTACAATGAAGTAAAGTTAAAGAATAATGAGCAAAGGTTGCTCATTTATAGACACTTAAAGGAGTAGGGAACTGTTGATGTGGTTTTTGTGACATACCAAACAGCAGAACAAAATAGTTTTGGGGCTACTCCGTTCTCTCTTGATCAAAGTATTCCATGCGCTAAGATTGCGAGAAAGTTCGCATGTTCAACTCCAAGGTTCCTTAAGTGCGAATAGACCCAGTTTGGTTGATGTGTATTGTCAGAGTTCATACTTAGGATCACACAATTGTCCAGATTTCTTGCAGTTAGCAGCTAATGTATGATTTTGAAGGGGATTCTCGCGTGTATGATTTGGCAATGTGTATCTTTTCCTAAAACTAATCAGAAAGTGCGGAAAGTAAAGGGGGAAAGGGGCCTAAGAAATTTATACTCTATTCTAAATGCAAGGTATGTGGGGCTTCGTTTCAATAGACTTCAACCGGATTTCGCCTAGCCTCCGTCGGACAGCCTCAGCAAAATCGGTGCAATCTTCAAAGGGGATAGCAAAAGGTATTCAAGTTATGGTTTAACATACATACACCATCAGAACAACGCATATAAGTATGTAAACCACAACCGAAGTTAAACACAAGATAATGTCCAGTTGACCACGCAAGGCAGACTTATCATCAACAAGCTGCTAGTGGTATGGAATAAGGCGAAGCTATCTCAATAAAACACCACACGCCGAAGTAAGCTACTTGCATGAATTAAGCTACTTGGATACGAAAGGAAGAAGAAACCTTGCTAGCATTTCATGACAAGACGAATTCCATCATCAATGAAAAGATCTATTATCATAAAATGTGTTACACAACAATCTCTTCAAAAGTTTTCAAAGGGAAAACTTTCTCTCTTCTCCAAATTATGCAAAATGCTCTACAATACTACACTATCTAGCTCTAACTCTATCTCAATTTAAATCGATTCTCGACTTCTAATGTCTAATCTAATTTCTAATGAATTACAAAATGAGGGGGACTCTTTATAGCTAGCTGTCCTGTAAAGGACGCTAGGTTACAATCAATAGAGGGCTGTAATCGTACACCAGCCCTAACCCTAAAAACTGCCAGAATAGGAGTGGTACATTAAATGAATCAAAGATTCCCACTCCCAAAAATAGTAAATGTAATAAATGTCCACATTTAGTCTTCTAAAAGATCCTCGTCCAGTAGTGCGTTCCCATTTGCCCTCTCTCTGACTGCCAACTCAACAAATCTGCTAAGTACGGCCTCAACCTCCTGAGCTGAAATCGGTGGAACACAATCTAACTGAAACTCTAACACCGTGACTGAATGTTCGTGCCTTGTACAAGACTTTCTCCAAGCAGCTAAGGAGTCCTGCGTGTTCTGGATCAAAGTGGAGAATGTAGCAGTATTCTCAAAGTCATCCTGTACAAAGGTCTTAATGTCTGCGAAGAAAGGCACCAGCAAACCCCTCAAATTATCAAAACTTATTTCATCTGGATTCAGCCGCTTAGCAAATATGGCCTCAAAGGTGTTCTGAACTCCATCTATGATATTGGCCATAGCCCTGTGAACCTTGGCTGAATCTGCCTGTGCCGCATCAAAGAAGCCACGCCCTGTGATAGCTGAAGAATACCACCGAGAGAAATCATATCGGTCATTCGCCTGAATGACACCTCCATCAATCAGCAACTCCAATGGCACATGCCTCAATACCTCAAGGCGCTGGATCACCTTACTCGAGCATAGAGGCATCGCCCCAAGCATGATCCACCGCGATCCATCCGTGTCAAAATAGTAGAGGCCTCATGAAAGGCAAAGGCAAGGTCCTCCATAAATTTCTCTGGCTCAAGATCTAACCCCGCGGACCCATTTATCGCCTCGCGCTATCTTCCCAACTTTACTGCCGCTGATCGACTCTCTAGGAATATCTGCTGGAGGCTCAATCACTGGTACATCCTGCCCTCGAGAACGAGACAACTGCTGAACATATCCAACTAAGGCTTTGTGTTCTCGTTTTAACTTCTTATATTTCCCTTCTTTCTTGAATAATCTATCCTTGAGGGCAAGGAAAGAGTTATCACACTCCTCAACAATCTGAGCACCAGTAGGGCGTCCCAAATCCAGAGTGGTGACCACATAATTCTCAGGAACCGCTTCATTCCGGTCACACTCGACTCGTGGGACAGCAACGTGAAGAGTACGAGAGCCATCCTCATCGGTGGAGATCTTCGAAAATTTCCTTGCCTTCTTCTTCGGTGGAGGAGCACTGATCCGGTTCAAAAATTCTTCCATCTCAACTACTGGATCAATCTCCTCACTCGGGCTTCTTCTCATTCTATCCTACCAATCGGGCACCTCATATAGTATATCAAGGGCCGCTGCTCCCGTGGCCGAATTTCTCAACCTGCTCAACTTCTCTTTCTTTTCATTCTGGCGAGGCTCATCGTCCTCAAGTGGCTGAGTATCACCCGACACTATATCATCATCATTGTTCATGGCCGCCTCTAATTCCTGCTGAAACTGAGGGTCAGTAATAGTCCCCTCATCATCCTGCTGATCAACCCTAACAGGTGCATTGACGCTCTGGCCAACTGACTCTCTCCGTGGAGGCCGAATATCAACTCAGACCACCGCACTGACCACCTAATTCTCGATCAGCAAACAAAGACACCTTCCCCTGTGATGCTTGGAGAACGTGGTTCCAAGGGTGCTGCTGCCATCAGGACTCGTGGAGGCTCGGGCCGAATCCACTCTTTCTTTTCCGACTTTGGCCCTCTAGACTGGCTTCTTCCAAGGGTGGGCGCCCCGTGATTCCCATCAAGTTGTAGTCAAGGCAATTGACCTACTTTTTCAATCGCTCACTCTCCTCTATCAACCCATGCCCCGTGAATGTCATAACCGGATGGATAGGTATCTTAAATCAGCACCTCGGCTCACCTCAATCCACAAAGAAGTGGAGGATCTCGAATAGCCGCGATAATCCGGATACAACATCCATATCCCTCATTAACCCGTCCGAACTCGAACTACTCTCACACCGATCGTATAATTCCGAACCGAGAACATTCTTCCTTACTAATTTCATCAACCGTGATCAGCCCAATAATCTTCTATGGTGGCCTTTATGTTTGAACTCCTCCATAACCCAATTGATGCTATGGTGCGGGTCATACGTCAATGGGCTTGTATGATATGAGAAATAATAAAATTGAAGTCATTCTCACTTTCAGTCATCAGACATGACACACCTCTAATCCGAAGCTGCCCATCACAATTGGAAACCTTCTATCCCTCCTTCTTTCTTCTTTTGGATTTTGTCAAAGGCTAGCAACTGTCTAGATATCTCTAGCATTATTATCTTATCTGTTGGGTACTTAGGCAGCCTATAAGGGTATGAAGAAAATCCTTGCAGCCTAATGTATGAAAACCTCGGAAATTGTATAAACCAGCACCCATACCTTTCAATTAGCTCCTGTGCATTTCTAGAGATTCTGTGGTGTAACCTCTCCTGAAGCAGCCTCGTGATGTACATGGTGAATGAATCGTTGACACGTTTGTAGTGGGTTGTACTTGACAGGTGCAACTGTGTACATGCCTCATGGATTTTGAATTGATGAGAACTACATCCAACAGGCTCTTTGTAAGAGATCCCCCTGTACCTCGTCATTCGTGCCAACATATAAATAAGGTAGGAGCTCATGTAAAACGTTTTAGTCCTCCTCAAGCTCAGGAGCTGCTCATGTATACTATCGCTGATCATCTCAGCCCAATTGACATAATCCTTGCCCTCTAGCACCAGGTTGATGTAATAAAACATCCAAGGCTCGAAAATGTAGGACTGTGGGCAACCACCAACCCTGCTCAGCAACATGATAAGATCACAGTATTCTTGTTTCAGGTCCTCTGCTATGATCTGCTTCGGTAACTTCGTTCGAGAAGGCTTGGGAGTGCTCATCCAGTGGGTGTTAATTGTGTCCATGCACCTCTCGAATGTGGAAGCATACATCCGCTCAGCCCGTTCCCTAGACTTGTAAATCATGTTCCTGTGCACCGGGATCCCGAAAGCTTCACCAATGGCTGCCGGAGTAAGATTAGCAAGCACTTGGCCATCTGGTGTCGTGATCGACCGGTGTTCCTTCTCGTAGCAGTTGGCGCACTCCATTATCAGCTCCGAACACTGTATAGCTGGCGGGAAACCAGCAGCTGCATATAGTCCACTTCGGACGATGTTGTGTGAAGTGACCGAAGCCCGATGACTTCCAATTCCGAACAGCCTGTTCTTGAAGGTCTCCAGGTTGACAGAGCCCAAGTTAGTGTCTGTCAACTTGCCCAGCTTTGAAATAAACTTCGACTCTGGCATGAACGTTTTGCTGAGCTTCTTGATCACAGCTTGTCTGGAGGCACCATTGTCCTTTCCGGTTGTTCTTGCTTCAGCCATCTGCAACATAACAAACATTCATCAGCAATTAAATTTAATAAAATAAGGCATGATAGGGGCTGCAGTCGAATTCTAGAAGCTGCAATAACTCTCGTGTTTGCAAACCTCAGTTCTTCTCTTGAATATATTCGAATTCCGACACTTAGAACGGATTTCTAAGTGAACTCTGATGATTTCACTTCACTATCAGCAATCAGCAATTTTAATTTCTATGTCTTCGTATCAGCAATCAGCAAATATCAAGCTAGCAAATTCGTGCTTCTAAGTTCTCAACTATTTCTTTGCTTCACCCCAAGGCGTCCCACAGGCAACTTCAACTAAGCTCAACAAATCAAATTTCAGACTTCAGCCTCAATACTAGCAAAGGCCGTACCTCTTCTATTTCAGCAATGGCGTACCTTTACTTTAGCAAAATACTTCTGTACTTCAGCAATGGCGTACCTCTTTCAGCTCTCAGCAAACTCAAGGCGTCTCCTTCTACCTCCAGTGCAAGCAACCTCAAGGCGTCTTCTTCAGCAACTTGCACTTCTCAGCAAAATTCAAACTTCAGCAACTTAAGGCGTCCTTCCTCAACATTCAGATTTTAAACTCTCCAAGCAACAGTTCACTCTCAGAGCAAGTTCGACTTCTCCAGCTGTGAAAATGAGTGAAAAACTTCTCCATTTTATAGCTAAAATTCGAATTCTAGAAGAAGTTAATTTTAGCCAGTGTAATTAAACTCCACTACTCCACTTCAAGAATTCGAATTTTCCCTCTCTGGTGTTTCTGACACTTGTCTCCAGTCGTCGGGAATATTATTCTTCTAGAAACTTGACTTTGACTGGCGTTTTGGATTTTACTTTCAAAAATTAAATTTAAATTCACCATTTTTGAATCCACCAGCCGGAGCTCTGTTACTGGAATTCGAATTTAAATTCTTCCTCTGCCCTGGAAAATTCATCCTCGAAGAATTTAATTGAAATTATCTAGGCAATTTCTCTTGAACTCATCATTCGAAGAAAATTCATCTTGAAAGCTCATTTTATTCGTTTTTGCCTTAGAAAATTTAAAATTCTCCCTTAGGAAAATTCACAATTTGAGCACTGATTAAATTCTTCACTGAAAAAGTGTCGGCGAAGCTCAGAAGACTTGGAAATCCGTTCATCATCGCAAATGTTCAGTACCCAGAAGCAAATTTTCTTCAGAACACCTCGAATTCATGGGTACCCAACGAACGGGTTCATTTAATTTTTCAATTTTGAACCTTAGAAAAATATATTATTTCCATCATTTAAATTCGTACTTCGCCTGCGATCACTCTGTGTTGCTCTGACTTCTTGAAAAATTTGAATCATCTTGTATTATCATCACCTCTGACTTCATCACTGGGAAAAGTTGCTCGTGCTTCGGAAAATTTAATCATCTTGGAGCTCTAGGCGTATTTTCCAAGGGAAAATAATTTGCCTTAGAAAAATATTTTTAAAATCATCTTGCACTTTTGAAAACTTGCAAAATTTTGATCAGCTTCATTTGGAAATTTTACATTCCCGGCACGCCTCACTTCATTTGTATTTCACTCCACACCTAGGAAATATTCATTTTAAAAGCCCAACGCCTTAGAGAAATTTTTCAACACTTAGAAAATATCTTATTTCCCCCCTGAGGCGCCTAGCACACTTCATTTTATTCTCAACGCCTTGAAATGCCTTTGAAAAAATTTCCAACACCTTATAACTCCCTTACTCTAGGCGCATCTCACACTTGGGAAATTCTAACGCCTTCAAATATTTTCTAACACACACATCTCCCTCAACGCCTTAGGAAAAATCTCCAACACCTATGACCTTAGGCGCATATCACACTTTGATAGGAAATTCAAAAATCACGCCTAAGGAAGCATCCTCAACACTCTCCACCCTTGGCGCGCCTAATACTTACCATCTTTTACCATGCTTTGGGAAAACTTTCATCCCATTTACTACCCTTAATTACCTTTCACATCTAAACATGGGCGCATTTCCTTGTAGGAGGAGGATAAACTTGCCACCACGCCTTGTGACCCTTCAACTTCCACGCTTTTGTCTTGATATGCACAAGTTTGGGCGCATTTTGCCTATGGAGGAGGACGAGATTCTTTGACCTTGTTGACTTTCTCTCCCCTTGAGCGCATTTTGATGTGTGTGAAGGATGAAACTTCTTCCAACGTTCTTGGGTGACTCTTCACCTTCCAATTTTTGTCTTGACATGGATGCATTTGGGCGCATTTTGCCCTTGCTGGTGGATAAGAAACTTTGACTCGTTTGACTCCTTCCAACCTGGGCGCATTTCACCCCCTGTGAAGGATAAGCTTGCATCTTGGGCGCATTTTGATGCATGAGGAGGATTTTCATGTTTGACTTTGCTTTGACCACCTTGTGAACTGGGCGCATTTCACCCCCTGAGGAGGATGGGCGCATTTTGAGGGGTGAGGCGGATTTTTCATGCCTTAGAAACTTTTTCAACTTTTCCCTCTTCCTTCTTGGGCGCATTTTGGCCTGGCAGCAGGATGAAAACGTTGACTTTTATTTGACTTTCCTGCCTTGGGCGCATTTTGCCCTGTGTGAAGGATAAACTCACACTTAGAAATTTTTCATGCCTCTAGCTGAGATGGGCGCATTTCCCTATGCCTGCTGGACGAGACTTCAGACTTAGACAAATTTTCATCATCTTTTGCCAGCTTACGTGCCCTGCCATTTATAGTAAGTTCTCTGAATTTGCGCCTCTGAAGCTCGGATCAACCTGAAATTTCAAACATAGCTTCTTCACAACTTTATCAACTTGTCGGCACTGCCACTTTTAGTCACCCTGCTATTTATAGCCTGCTTCTGAAGGTGACTTACTATAAATAGTAAGCTCATGTTTCTGATAGCTCCCAAGCTCTGATTGAGTTGAAATTTGGATGAGGCGCTCCTCACCACGTGACCCGGCCGGGTCGACATTGATGTGCATGCGCCTGATTTACTATTTTTAGCATATGTTTCAACTGACTTACTATAAATAGTAAGTGCTCCGTTTGACTCGAAATTTCACCAGCAGATAGCTTGAAGTACGCTGATCGCGGTGGTTTACATCGGTTTTCGAAGATTTTGACTTTTGATGGCTATTTTTAGGCTCCGAAGCTGGAAACCCTAAATTGCACTGCATGCGTATCAAAAGATCTCCGTTTGTCCTTGTTTCTGCGGCACTGCGATCGACTCGTGAATCTGAACTGCTGGGAGGCGGCTGCCGGGACACACCTGCTAAAAATAGCAAGTTCCTTACTGAGTGAGAATCCTCATTTGCATGTCACACCATCGCGAAGCTCTCGGAAAACCCATCAGGAATCACCCGACATGCAAAAGAAACCTCGACATGCAAACCCTAAAAATAGCCTCGGAAGGCTGAATCCTGAAAGTGGTCATCTCGACTTGCATGTTATACCATCACGAAGGTCTCAAAACCCGTAAGGAATATCCCGGACATGCAAAGAAAATCTCTCAGACTGACTCTCGAATTCTTCGCGGGTCAAGTCGACTGCTAAAAATAGTAAGTTATCCGCTTTTGCTCAAATTTGGCATGCAAGCAGTCTGATATACCCTGAATGCCGTGTGATGATTGGAATCTCAAAATAGCTGACAAATTGCCCTGAATTTCACACTTACTAAAAATAGTAAGTACCTTGGAATCTGATGAAAATTGGCTGGAAACCCGCTGGATGTCTGCTGACAACAATATTAAGTTCAATTTTCAATTTTCTCACTTTACTTGCGCCTGAATTGACCAGAACGCATTTAAATCCTAATTTTGTTTTGGCCAATATCAAGGCTAAGTTTAATGATGGACACAACCCCCGAAAAGACTCCGGGACACATCGTGAAAGCAGACAGAGGGAGAGAGAAGAAAACCCAAGCCAAAAGACCGAACTGAGCAAAAATTAGGGTCCCATCTTGAATGGGGCTTATGTGTGAAAAGGTCAAACAGTGCCTACTAAATCAGGATTAAGGGTTGGTGCTCTTTGTAGGCTGGTGCCTACTAAACTACTTATTTGGTGTTTCAAGTAGGTTGGTGCCTACATTTATTGTAAAAGCTTATATACTTCATAAGTACATTTTTGTACCGTGGTTTTCTCCCGTAAGGGTTTCCACGTAAAATATTGGTGTCAACTTGTTCATATTGTGATATTCTTGCATAGTTGATTTGTGTTAGAGTTTGAAGTTGATAAGAAGTTTAAGAGGGTAACAGTTTGTTGATATACTGATTCACCCCCCCCCTCTCAGTATATCTTTTGTGCTCTTTAAACTTTTGTCCGTACTTCACCGAGATCAAAGTAAGTGCCATATTCATGTCGAAATTGACAAGGAATTTGTGACATGTTGACGTGATTTTCGTGATCGCATCAACACAAAATAAAGTTGCCAACGGCTACCCTATCCTCTCTTGAACAAAGTTTCCTGCATGTTAAGATTGCGAGATAGATCATACATTTAACTCCAAGGTTCCTTCATGCAATAGAATACCCCCAGTTCGCTCGATGTGATTTTGCTGGTATTTCAAGGGGACTTACACAATTGTTTGACAGCTGACAACAGACAGTGGATTAAGGGATTTCATGTAATTTGGATGATTTGGCAAGTGAGCACAAGTTTCCTAATTCTGACTAGAAATGAACTGAATTTAAAAGAGTGTAGGGCCTAAGAAGTTTATGTTCTATCTAAGGACGGGACGTGGGATCAATCTTGACAGACTTCGACCAGACTCTGCTTCGCCTCACGTTGGACAAATTACACAAAGTTGGTGCAATCTTCAAGGGAGTGACAAGAGGTTTTCAAATTATAATTCAACATGTAAGTACCATCAGAACGACGCATACAAACACATGAACCACAATCGAAGTTAAGTTTGTAATATTTTCCAGTTGACCACACAAGGCAAACTTGCCATCAGCAAGCTGCTAGTGGTATGGATTAGAAGAAGTTGCCTTGATTAACTCCACAAGTCCACAACTAACATCTATTTGCATGAAAATGAAAACTACTCTATATTAAGTTACTTCTTGATTCTATTTGAATTGGAAGGACGAAGAAGCCTCGACAACTACTCATAACAAAGAAAAAATCACCATCAATGAAAATTCTTTTATTACGAAAGCATTCACGACAACTTCTTACAAAGTATTCAAAGGGAAGACTTTCCTTCCTTTTCAATCTAAACTACACTATCAAACTATTCTACTTTCTATTCTATCAATTCCTCTCTACTCCTTCTCTGCTATTCTAACTCTGATCTAATGAGTACAAATGAGGGGGACTCCCCCTTTTATAGTTGGCCAAGTCCAACGGATGGCTCAGATTACAATCGGCTGGATGGCCCAGATTGTGCCACCTCAGCCCTAAACAAGATTCACCCTAAAAACCGCCACAAAGAAGAGTGAGGAAATAAATGAGTAATTAATGTCCACCATCTTCTAGAAGATTCCCGTTTGTAGACGCGTTCACACTGTTCTTGATCTTCTTGACGTTGTTCTTCAACTTCTTCTTTGTCACTTGAGTTATACTAAGTCTCAACACTTATCCATTTTTTGCAACTTTTCTTCCTTCGAGGTTAAAATGTATTTGTGGAGTACTTGCTTCATCTTCTTAAGTTATCATCGTTTGTTCTCAACGTTTCTCCTGCAAAACAAGCAAGGAGAAGAGCATTAGAACACTTCATAATAAAAAAAACTCAGCTTACTTACCTGATTTTCATGCTTTAACTTCCAAGGGTTCATCGTCTTCACTAGCCAACTTTGCGTTCAAATTCTTCATGCCTTAGCCAAATTTCCAACCCATCTTGCATTCTGCTTAGCGCACTTCACTCTGATATTTCATCCAACTCAGGTTCGAGAAAAATGCTTTCATTAGGAATTTGATCAAAAATTATCTAGGCACCCAATTTCAAATTCATCCACCAAGGCATTTTATCTTCACAAACATTTCTTTCCTTGCCTTAGAAAATTTCTCAAATTTTCCTTAGGAAATTCATCAACCTGGTGCCCATCAAAATCTTCACCCCGAAAGGCTTTGGGGAAGCGTGGAAGACTTGGAAATCAACTTCTCATCGAAGATCTTCAATACCCAGAAGAAAATTTTCTTCAAAACTTGTTGAATTCATGGGTATACAACGAACGGGTTCATTTAATTTTTCTTGAATTTTGAACCTCAGAAAAATAAATTTTCAACAAATTTATTCTTGTTCTTCATTCCTGTGAATATTCTGTTGCTCTGACTTGAATTTTTTATCAACCCTGTGAAGCTGGCATCCTCTAATTTCTCCACTGGTAATTTCACTTGTGTCTCTGAAAAATTTTACATCCCTGCAACTTGGGCGCATTTTTCCTAAGGAAGAAATATTGTGCCTTAGAAAAATAAAATAAAATCACTTAGCACACTTTGCACCCTTGCCTCAGAAATTTTTTCACTTCAATCATTCATTTTGCCTGCGAGGAAATTTTATTAACTTAGAAAAAATCCTGTTAAATTCCTTGAGCGCACTTCACATGTCATGGAGGATATCTTAAATTTCAACGCCTTAGGACATTCCCACTTATCCATTTCACCTTGTTTACCACTTTTCACTCCACACTCACCCTCTTCATGGTGCATATCACATAGGCAAGAGGATGGGCGCATATTGCATGTAGAGGAGGACAAGTTTCTTTCTTTTTGTCTTCACATGGCCTTACTTGGGCGCATTTTGCACTTTATGAAGGATGAAAATTTTGACTTTGACTTTCTTTCTTCTTTCTTGTGGTGGGCACATATGGAGGGTGGTGGAGGATAAGCATTTCACACTTAGAAAAAAATTTAAATCATCTACTTGAAGAGGGCGCAAATGAAGGCATGAGGAGGATAAACATTTTCAACGCCTAGCTTTGACTTCTTAGACCCCTCCAAGCATGGGCGCATATGACACATAGAGGAGGATGAAATTTTGCCTTAGGAATTTTCTTGACATGCTATTACCTTGAGGGCGCATTTGGCATAGGGTGAGGGATAAAACATCCTTGACTTTTTGACTTTCGTGCTTTGTCTTTACATGCCATGATCTGGGCGCATTTTGGCATAGGAGGAGGATCCTCAAATTTCTATGTTTAGAACATTTTCTAGCTCTCCACAAGTTAAGGCATATATCAAAGGGGGCCCACTTCAAATTTTGAATGACTTAAAGATTCCTCAAGGCTCCCTTAAATAGCTAAGGCGCATGCATGGGGTCAAACTTCAAATGTAGAACAATTCCTTCAAAAGTCAAGGCGTATGGGATGGGGCCCACTTCACACTTTGGACGCCTTGATTCTTTGTCTTCATGCATGCATGTGCTTTGATTTTGTCATCATATGTCTTGTATGCATCTTAGGCGCATATGGGTGTGCCCACTTCAAATTTATCACACTTGAAAACTTTTAAGTCTTCATGCAAGTCAAAGACGCATTTAATAGGTTGAGCTTCAACTTTTACTCCTTAGAAGACTTTTGCTATTTTCATTCTTCAAGTGGGGCGCAAATAGGAGGGGGGGCTTTTAAATTTGAACACTTAAGACACTTTCAAGGTCCTCTCTTCATCTTGGGCACATTTAGCCCCTCATGCTTTCAATTTTCATGTCCTAGTCAACTTTCAAATTAGCTCCAAGCCTAGGCACATATGAGGGCAAGAGTTTCAAATTTTCAACACTTAGAAATTTTCCAACTCATCTTAAGCTTGCTAGGGCACATTTGACAAGGCCTACTCCCATTTTTCCATACTTAGAGAAATTTCTTCACTCCTTCTCACTTGGGTGCATATGCTAGGCTGAGCTTTGAGTTTGAAGCACTTAGAAAAAATTTACTCTCCCCACTTAACTTCAAGGGCGCATTTGGAGGAGTGAGCATCCAATCTTGAACACTTAGAATATTTTAAGGCCTTCTCTCCATCTTGGGCGCATTTGGGGGGTGGTACTTCAAATATCCATGCCTTAGTATATTTTCTAGCTCCTTCTTGAGTTAAGGCACATTCGGGGTGCTAAGAAAATTTTCACCAACCTTCAGCTTTTAAAGGCGTTTTTCATTGGCTGGACTTGAAAATTTATCAATTTCAGTGAATTTTATGCTCTTTGCCTGATTTAGGGTGACTCGATCATGCTAACCCTGTCATGCCCTAATTTGCTATTTTTAGGAAGTTCTTCAAATTTTGCATTTTAAGCTGATTTTTGGCTCCAAAAAGCTGGATTTTTACTTTATCTCGAACCTCGTGATGTGATTGAGTTACTGGCGCTTGGTGCTTGCATGTACCTGCTATTTTTAGCAACTTACTAAAAATAGCAACTGCTCAAAATGTCTTCAAATTTCATGTGCTGAATGCCTGAAATGTGGGGATCGTGGCTAGATGATGCATTTGCATGACTGTTGTGTTTCGCCCTTGAAATTAGGAAACCCTAATTTCTCTGCACTAGCCTGCTAAAAATAGTAAGTGTCTGATTCTCCATCTTCTGCAACTTCGTTTGGCTTGAAATTCGTGCCATGGGGTCCTCATCACGTGCTTGACTTGTTCACCCCGACGCCCCGCGCCGACCTGCTATTTTTGGCACGTTTCTGGAGGTGGTTTACTATTTATAGCACTTGCTCAGTTTCATGACTTCCACAACTCTGTTTGACTTGAAATTTGAATGACGTGCTCCTCACCATGTGACTTGCTTGTTGACATCGACGCCTGCTATTGACTTACTTTTTTTAGCCAGTTTCTGAAATGACTTACTATAAATAGTAAGTGCTCCGTTTGTCTTCAAATTCTACTAGCGGATAGCTTGAAAGATGCTGATCGCGGTGGTATACACCGATTTTCGAAAATTCTGACCTTTTACCCCTCTTTTTGGGTCCCGAAGCTGGCAACCCTGATTGGTCTTGCATGCGTATCAAACGATCTCCGTTTGTCCTCGTTTCTATTGTATTGCCATCAGTTTGTGATTCTGAAGTGCTGGGAGGCAGCTGCCGGAATGCATCTGCTAAAAATAGTAAGTTCCTGAATAAGTGATTATCTCCATTTGCATGTCATATCATTGCGAAGCTCTCGAAAAACCCATAAGGAATATGCAGACATGCAAAGAAAACCCTGACATGCAAACCCTAAAAATAGCCTCTGAAGGCTGAACTTTGAAAGTCGTTATCTCACTTTGCATGTTATATCGTTGCGAAGGTCTCGGAAAACCCACCAGGAATCCCTAGACATGCACTGAAAAACTCTGCATATAAACCCTAAAATTTGTTTTGGAAGTTGAACTGCTAAAAATAGACATTTGTCTGTTTCGGCTCAAAATTTGCAGGCAAGTAGCTTGACATGTTCTGGACGTAGTGTGACTGAGAGAACCTCAAAAAGTCCCGAGAGAACGCCCTGAATTGAACACTTACTAAAAATAGTAAGTAGTCAGAATCTGATGAAATTTCGCTGGGAGCCTGTCGGAAGCATACTGACAGCAATGTTAGTCCCAACTTTCAATTTATTTGCTTCATTTGATTTCAAATTGGCAAGGAAGTTCAAAACCCTAATTTTCAGACTTGGCCAACATTCACGTTTAAACTCAATGACGGGCACAATCCTCGAAAGGCAGACATCAGAGAGAGAGAGAGAGAGAGAGAGAGAGAGAGAAACCAAAGCCAAAAAGACCAGAATGGAGCAAAAATTAGGGGTCCCCATCTTGAATGGGGCGATGTGTGAAAAGGTCACAACATGACACAAACGTACTTACAAACTTGGGAGTATTAGCAACCTTTGCCTATATCTAGCCAATTCTACAGATATTCCTTCATAGGTTTTTACTTTAAAGAGGTGTTGTTCTCTCCAAGCAAAAAGCTTCTTCTTGTGTTCTTCTGTAGTGACTGAATCATACGCTGTCCTCAAATCAGAAATGACAATCTCATCTCTTGGTTTCTGCTATATTCTGCTCAAACTCCTAAATCCTTGAGCGAAGATAATGGGTGTTATAGCTCAATTGGTACATCTCTGCAAGTATAAATCTGCCCCTGGTGATGAATTTTTCTATCCAATCTCTCAAATGTTTTCCGTAGATGACCAATTGACTTGGTGTTAATTTGCAGGTGACTCCAAAATTTGCAGAAGCAACAAGGTGGCTTGTGAAGTACCATGAAGGAGATTTGAAACATACTACCGCAGTCGCCGAATCTCAGCCTTGAGGGCTGCCTTATCTTCTCCATCCTTGAGCACTCGTTCCTTCAGATTATGTGCTACAACCTCAAAGAGATTTACATTAGTATGTCGAGTGCTTCTTCCGAGATTAGCTTTGACAACTTTGAAGTCATCAATTTCAACCTCATCAATGTTCTTGTCCTCCAGAGGTGTGGCAAACTCAAGGAAAATCTCGCCTTCAAAATTCTTCTCTATATGAACTCGCTTCTTAAGTTTCTTCTTTGTTGTGTCCTGGTAGACGTTATCAAGCTATGCAAAGTTCAACTAATAAGAAGGCTTCCTCCTTTTCCTACCTAGCAAGTGCTCAAGCCAAGACGAGGAGTCTCTACTAAGTTCTCTGGGAGGATTGATTCCAGCTCCAACAATCCCTGATGGATCAATCGGCGTTGAGACATTGCGAACTGGTGAATTGTCTTCTGAATCTATATGAATAGGAGAAGGCCTTGGCGACGACGAAAGAATAGGAGATGAAGGCTCTGCTTCAACTCGTGGTGCTGATTCAACTAGAAATTCTAGTGCATCTATTGATTGTTCCTACTAATTCACCTTTTCCTTTAGGCACTTCGTCATTCTGCTAATCTTTGTATCTTCTGGAGGATTGCTCATAGCTTTCGCTCTCAGTTTTGATTTAGAAGAAGGTAAAGATAACTAAACTATTGGCGGCTTTGCTACTGGAATAGCTACCTTCCGTGTCCTTTTACTGCTCAAGAATATCTTGCTATTCTTGACAACTTGGCTCATTCTTTCCTCAATTGAGGTGCTCTCTTTAACGAACCAATCAACTTGTGGAAGTGGTTGTTGATCAATTTGATCTTGGGCATACATGGGAAGTAAGACTTCCCCATCATCATTTGACAAACCCTCCACATCTTCTAATAAGAAATCAGCCATCTATCAAAGAGTAAGTCTAGAGTAGTTGCGCTTGCGCACTTCGAACTCATCTTCACAATTAGTCCAAAAATCTTCAATTGTGGGCACATGTGCATGATTTTGACCAAGACGAGCTACGAAGACACCACAAGGATCATATGAACGTCTCTCCTTAAAAAGCTTGAGACCAAACTTTGACATTTCATCACTCATCAACTTAGTGTTGATGTGATTTTTGTGACCTCACCAACCAGGTAGAACAAAGTTTCCAAATGGATACCCTATTCTCTCTTGAACAAAGTATTCGGCGTGCTAAGATTGCGAGTGAGATCACGCCTTCAACTCCAAGGTTCTTTAAATGCGAATAGGCTCAGTTTGGTTGATGTGTATATGTTGTGTACTCACGAGGGGACTTACGTAGTTGTTCAAAATGAGTGTAGTAACGACCAATTTGTGCTTTTGAAGGGGATTTTGCGCGAATGATTTGGCTTTAGCGTGCAAGTTTCCTAAAACTAACCAAGATTATGCGGAATTGAATGGTTGCAGAGATTTCTAAAATCTAACTTCTAATCTAAATGCAAATGGATGTTACGCTCAACTTAAATGAACTTCGAACAAACCTTGCCTAGCCTCCCTTAGGACAGCTTCAACAAAGCAAGTGCAATCTTCAAAGGGTGAAAATGATGTTCAAATCACAATCCAATGATGCAATTACCATCACAACGATGCATAACTACACATGAATTTCGATCGAAGTTAAGTGCAAAATGTTCCAGTTGACCACGCAAGACGAGCTTACCATCAGTAAGAACGTTAGTGGTATGGATAAAAGAAATTCACTTATATCAAGCATAAACATCCATGTCTAAATACTAGCATGAGATTAAGTCCTAATTGAAGTCAAAGGAATAAGAAACTTCACGAATTATTCCAAACAAAGTTGAAATTCACCATCAATGAAAAGCTTTATTAAGAATAATCTTTTGTGACAATCTCTTACAAAATTCTCAAAGGGAGAATTCCCCTTCTTCTTCAATAATGCAAATGAAAAACTATTCTAACTTAAAAGCTTCTACTCTCTATTTTGCTTCAACAATAGCTCTCTATTCTCTGATTCTATGACTACTAGAGTACAAATGAGGGGGACTCCCCCTTATATAGCTGGCCTGTTTGAATCGACGGCCCAGATCAAATTACAATGGAGGGCTCAGATTGAGCCACCTCAGCCCTAGACAAGCTTTGCCCTAAAAACTGCCAGAAGGTGGAGGAGTGGCGTCATAAATGCTCCTAAAAATAGCAGATTCCTCCTTTGACCACCATGAGCAATTAATGCCCACTAACCTTCTAGAAGATTCTCGTCCATGACCCGGATTCCTTTGCTCTTCTCTCTGACCGCGTACGCTATGAATCGCGCCAGCACTGCGTCTACCTCTTCTTCAGAAATTGATGGAGTGAGATTCAGCTGATACTCCAAGATGGCGACCATTTGTTCATGCTTCTCGCAAGATTTTCCCCAAGTCTCGATGGAATCCTGCGTGCTCTGAATGATTGTTGAAAACGTGGAGATGTTTTCAAAATCCAACTGGGAAAATGTCCTCATCTCTGAAAAGAATGGCTGCAATCTTGCCCTTAGTCCTTCTGCATCTACCTCCTCATTAGTGAGCCTTCTTGCGAATACTGACTCTAAAGTGTTGAGAATACTCTCACGAATATTCCTCGTGGCCTTTTTGATCCTGGAGGACTCCATTGCCGCCGTGTCAAAGAAACTCTTTCCTGTGAACGCTGTTGAATGCCATCCACGGAAGTCATATCTATCACCCGCTTGAATTACCCCTTCATCCACCAGAGTTTGCGTGGGAACACGCATCAAAACAGCAAGACGTGGGATAGTATTGTCTTGAAAGATGTGGGTATCTCCCCAAGCCTGCTCAACATTATCCAAACGTGAAAGAATACCGGAAGCATTTTGGAATGCTGAGACGAGATCCGCCATGAACTTTTCTGCCTCAGCACGGACACCATTCACCCACTTATCTCCTTCTCGTACAGCCCTCTTCACTTCTTCCAAGCCGCTGATCGGCTCACGTGGCACCTCTGGTGGAAGCTCTGCTGCTGGATTACCTTGAGCAACAGGATGTGCGAGATTTTGCACATACTCAACCAACGCTCTGTGCTCTTTCTTCAACCTTTTATACTTTCCTTCTTTCTTTACCAGCCTATCTTTTAATGCCTGAAACGAACTTTCAGCTTCTTCCACCACTTGCGCTCCTGAAGGGCGTCCCAACTCAATTGTGGTGATTGTGTACTTCTCCGGCATTGCATCACTCAAATCGTGATCTTCTCTTGGGGCAGCGATGTGAAGGCTACGGGAACCTGCCTCATTTGTTTCCATCCTTGTATATTTTCTCGCCCTCTTCCGCTTTGGCGACTTGCTTGTTCTATTCAAGAGTTCTTCCATTTCAATGCTAGGTTGGCGTCATCATCCTGGTCCCTTCTGATCGCCTGTGAAAGCCAATTTCGCTGAATATCATAAACAATCAGAGGCTGCTCCTCAGTTGCTTCCACTTCTCGAACTTCTTCCCGAGCAGTATTTGGTGGAGGCTCGATTATCTCGACCTCTTGATCACTTCCCTCATGTGTCCCAGCATCTTCTTCTCCGAAGGAAAAGTCGAAGTGGGTGTCCATATCTGTTTCTTCCCCTTCATCTCGCTTATCGGCACCTTCAGGATCATTCACACTCTGGGTATCTACTTCTTTTGGCATAGGCTGGTTGACTTCTCCAACTTCCGGTTCTTCATTTCTCGGAGCTCTCTTGACTAGCAAACAACGAAACTTCACGCCTACTGGAGGCATGAGATACCAGCTGAGTGGACGTTGTATCCTCTGACCCTTGCGGCTCTGGCTGAACGGGCTCCCTTCTTTTCGGTTCTGGACCTCGTGTGAGTTGCTTCTTCCTCTTGGCTACCACCGGCGGTCTTCTATCACCCATGAGGTCATACGTGAGGGCGACTGACCTTCTTCTTAACCTGTTAACACGCTCATCCACCCAAGCCCTCGTGAATGTCATGACCGGGATAGACAGAGTGTCTAGATCCACAATCTCTGGTTCGGCCCAATCTATTGGTGGCATCGGAGCGTTCTTTACCGTTTCATAATCTGGATGGGTGACCCTAGTATCCTCCTCGAGTTGATCCGGCACCTTAATCACCTCACACTCCCTGATTAGCTTTAGAGGCAGCCTCGAAAACATCCTTCTCCTAATTTCATCCTCGCTTCCAGCATTTGCCCAGAAGTCCTCCAGGTGAGCCTTGTGTTTGTATTCTTCTCCTTGTACCGTTCCTATCATTCCCTTGGGGTCAAAATTCTGTCGGCTCGTGTGAAGAGTCAGCTTGTAGAATTTTAGCTCATCCTCGGCCTCTTTGGCTGCTTGTAAAGTTGGGCATTCCTCGAGTGAATTTCCCAACACAATGGGAAAATGAAGACCTCCCTTCTTCTTTCGCCTTATAATCTTGTCGTAGGCCACCAGTTGCCTAGACAACTCGAGTAATATCATTCTATTAGTTGGATACCTTGGCAACTTGTAAACATATGAATCATAACCCGGAAGCCTCAGATAGGTGAACTTCGGGAATTGGACGAACCAACACCCATATTCTTCGATGAGCATCTGAGCTTCCTCGGATATCCTCTGTTGTAGCCTTTGCTGAAGGGTTCTCGTGATGTACATGGTAAAGGCATCATTCACTCTTTGAAAGTCACCAGTGTGAGTGAGATGCAACTGTCTGCACGACTGGTGGATCTTAAACTGATTGTAGCCGCAGCCAATTGGCTCCTGGTACGCCAATCCCCTGTACTTGGTCATTCGAGCCAACATATAGATGACGTATGAGCTCATATAAAACGTTTTTGTTCTTCTGAGACTCCGGAACTGCTCATCGATGTTATCACTTATCATCTTCGCCCAGTTCACTTGCTCATCCCCTTCGAGCACCACACTGATGTAAAAGAACATCCATGGCTCGAATATGAAAGATTGCGGGCTACCATTGACTCTGCTGAGCAACATAATGATGTCGCAATATTCTTGCTTCAGCTCCTCTGAGATTATTTGTTTCGGTAGCCTGGCAGCAGGTGGCTTTGGCTTGCGCATCCATGAGGTGTTTATTCTTTTCATGCACTTCTCGAAGGTTGTGGCGTACATCTTATCTGCCTTGGCCTTGGACTTATACAACATTGTCCGTGGCGAGGATTCCAAACGCCTCGCCGATTGCATCTGGAGCGAAATTAGCCATGATCAAACCATCGGGGGAGGTGATAGTCCGATCCTCAGAATTGTAGCAGTTGGCGCACTCCATGATCAACTCGGGACAACGGACCGCCGGTTGGAAGCCTGCTGCATTATACAACCCGCTCTTCACAATATTCTGTGATGCATCTGTCGGAAGGTTGCCACCTTGTCCATACATTCTGCGTATGAATGCCTCGAGGTTGAATGGCCCGAGATTGGTGTCCGTCAGATTTCCATGCTTTGAGATGATCTTTGATTCCGGGATGAAAGACTTCTTTAGACTCTTGATTTTCGCCTGCCTGGAGGCGTTCTCCTTAACAGCTTCATTGTTTGCAGCCTTAGTTCCAGCCTTGCTAGTTCCAGCAGCGTCAGCCATCTACAAAATAAAAAGCGAATATTACTCCATCAACTTTTAAAACAACCATCACGTGAGGCGGCTGGCGGTTGGAGTTGGCTGCAAAAATAAATACAAGTTAGTAGCGTTAGCAGCCAACTTTGACTTCTCAAGAATTAAAACTTCAACCTCCAGCAACTCGCAGCCAAAAGAAATAACTAACTTCTCACAAGAAATTAACTCTATCAATTTCAACTTCGAAAAAGCGTGTTGAGTCTCAGTAATTTTTAAAATCAGCAATTTCGAATTAAAATCAGCAAGCCTTCGAATTAAATTACCAAGTTTGAAAACAACTCTTCGACAGTTATACATCAGCAACTTCGAAGAAAATAAATCCAAGAGTTTTTAAACGAGCAAGTTAAAATTCGCAAGCTTCAACAATTAAAAATCAACTTTTCGGAAGTTATAAATCAGCAACTTCGAAAAGCAATCGAAAATCAGCACTTCGCAAATTATAAAACAGCAATTTCGAAGGCTTTACAATTTAAATCTAATTCGATTCGAACACTCGGCAATTTCAAACAACTTCGAAAAAAATTAAAGCTCAAGCAACTTCGCATTCAAACAATCTCAGCATTTTAACTCTCAGCATAAATAAACGATTTCAGCATTTCAACTTTTAACTTCAAAGCATTTTCGACTTTCAGCAAAATAAAAAGTTTCAGCAACTTCGAATACATACCTCAACAACGTGAAGAAATAAAAATGCTAAACCCTTTTACTTCGAAGCACTTCGCAACTTGCAACTCGAATCTCAGCAACTTCAAGAAACCAACTTTCAGCACTTTCAATCTCGAAAAAAAATCAAAAATCAACTTTCAGCAACTCTCAAATGAAATCTCACAACTCAACTTGCCAGCATAAATTTCAACTTCGAATCTTGTGAAATGAGAATGAAAATCCTCAGAGTTTTATAGCAAAAGGCTGGCGCTAATTTTAGCAGATGCCTTTTATTCCCTTCATCATGACTGACGCGTTTGCTAATTTTAAAAGGGAATATTCCAGTCGTCAGGCAGTTATTATGGCAATTTGCTATTCGGGGAGATTCTTTCCTCGATTTAAATTTAAAATTCCCTCCCGACTGCCAGTTACCTCCAGTGATTTCGAGAAAATCATTTTTTTACATCGATTTGAAGTTATCCCGACTGCATTTTAAAATGGCACTTTTAATTTATTAAAAATTTAATTTAATTGCCATTTTAATTTATTTCTTCAACGTATTTTAAATATTCGATGTCAACTGCCAAAACTGGCTAGGCGTAATTTTATTTTCCGTCCGTAATTAACTTCCAAAACAAATTCCCCTTGCTAAATCGTCCGAAATTTTAAAATTGCATGGGTCAAAATCGAAGGGGGAATTTAATATTAGACTTAGGAAAATAATTAAATTAATTTCTCCGTCTTGGTAAGAGAAATTTTAATTTCCTCCGAATGCCATAGAGAATTTCGATTTAATCACGCTGAGAAAATTTTAAGTGCCCTCAAAGTCCAAAATTTAAAATTTAACCTCCACTTGATCGCCTTTTAATTTATTTCTTGCTTTTTTATACCCATGTTTTAATTTTGAAATTAAACGCCCCTTTTAATTTTTGAGAGGAAATTTATTAAGTCAATCTCTTGACTTTGCCTTTAACATGTGATATTAAGTTAAAACGCCCAATAAAGGTTATGATTTTATTTCTAACGCCCTATTAAAATCCAACTTCCTCTTTCAAAGGTGGGCGCAAATACACCCATGAGCACTTTATTTCAAATGATTTAGGCGTTTTTAAAACTCCTCTACTTGCTTGAGCGCAAATAATATCTTGTGGTTTCAGCTCAATGATTTTGTGAAATTTTGTTCTTCATCACTCGTATTGGAGGCGCATATGTGTGTGTTGAGTTTCAGATTTCAAATGCTTTAGAAAATCCCTCTTCCTAACTCAAGGCGCAAATATCCCATAGAGCATCAAGTTCGTGTTTTAGCCATCCATCCCTCACATTGTCAGGCGCAAATATCACTTAGAGCTTCAAGGCGCAAAACACTAGGTAAACTTTCAAGTTTAACGCCTTAGAATATTTTCAACTTGTGATGGGCGCATATCAATGAGTGAGTTTTTAGTTTGAAAATTTTGCTTCGAGTCACCAGGCGCAAATCATACTTCAAGCTTTCATTTTTAACTTCTATTTTGGAGTGGGGCGCATTTACTACATGGAAGTTTCAATTTGTACCTTGGGCGCAAATAGCTGGTTGTACTTTCAAATTTCACGCCTTTTAGACAAATTTCAAGTGCCTTCAAAGTCAAAATTTTAAAATTCAACCTCCATTTGATTTCAAACGCCATTTAATTGACTTCCTGCTAAACGCCTTAGGCAAATTTTAAATTTCCTTTTGATTTCTTAAGGGCGCAATTTGAAGGGGAGACTCTTAGTTTCCAACACCAAGGCGCATGTACTTAAATCCAACGCCCATTGATTTTCTTGACGCCATTTAATATTTTCAAAAATTATTGTTTGAAATGTTGAATCGTTTTTTTTTTTTTTTAAATTTTGAACGCCTTTTTTAATTTACTTCAAACTTAGGCGCATACAAGGTAAGCAACTTCCAGGCGCCTTCTCCATATTGAACTTCCATTTCAGCCTTTGGCGCACTTGATACATTAGGCTTTCGTTTTTGGCACTTCAAGGGCGCAAATTTCCCCTGGTGCATTGAGTTTTCAACTTATGGTTAAGGCGCTTTTAACTTTCAAAGTTATCACTTGGGGCGCGTATTGCATGTTGAGGTTTCAGTTTCGCCACTTAATGAAATTTTGGAGTCTTCCTCCTCACCTTAGGCGCATCTGGGGGCCGAAGCTTTCACTTTTTAAGAAGGGCGCATATGGCTATGCCAACTTTCAATTTCAACACTCCAGGCGCAAATCATAGGTGGCACTTTCAATTTAAATGACTTAGACGTTTTTTTTATGTTTTCACCTGCTGGGGCGCATTTGGGAGGGTCTCTGTCCAATTTGCACACTTAATACTTTCTTCAAAATCCTTTATTGCCCAGGGCGCATATGATATGTGACACTTCCAGTTTTGTCAAGAGGGGTGCACATTACTTCATCAACTCTCAGTTTTGACACTCAGACAAAATCTCATCACTTTACTCCTCTTGTCTCCAGGGCGCATACAGGAGGTCAAGCATTCAAGGCGCTTGTAGATAGGTCAATGTTCAGTTTCAATGCCTTAGGCGCAAATGCAAGGGATGACTTTCAGCTTGGGGCGCGTTTTATACCCCCAACTTTCAATCTCAAAACTCCAAGGGGCGCATATGATATAAGCAACTATCACTTTAAACACTTAAACTTTTTTTCCAAAACTCACTTCCCAGGCATAGGCGCATATCACAAGGGTAGCATCCACTTTCAAGAGGGGGCGCATTTGGATGCTGGAGCTTTCACTTTTGTCCCAGGCGCAAAACACCTATCAAGCTCTCACTTTTTGACTTAGGCATTTTGCCTACCAAGCATCCATTTTCAACATTGGGCATATGACCCCCTGAGCTTTAATTTTGCCTTAGCTAATTTTCATCCAATCACCAAGGGATGATTTAGGACCATCAACTTCCAGTTTGTGCCTAGGCGCATTTGGCATGGTCAACTTTCAGTTTTGGCTTTGGGCGCACTTTGACCTTGCAACGTCAAGTTTTCCAGACTTAGTCATTTTTTTCAGTCTCTGTTCTGCCTTGAAAGCGAGTTTCACTACCGGACTCGAAATTTTATCCATTTTAGCAAATTTTACGCCCTCTGCCAGATTTAAGTTGATTTTCCTTGGTCAACCCTAATTTGCCCTGACTTTCTATTTTTAGAAAGTTCTTTGAATTTTGTGCCGTTGACTGGATCTGACTCCGGAAAGCCTGATTTTCACCTTGCTCTGAATTTTGACTGACCTGGTGCTGCCAGTGCCCGATGCCTGTTTGTACTTACTATTTTTAGCAACCTGCTAAAAATAGAAACTGTTCAGAAAGTCTTCAAATTTTGCGTGTTGAATGCCCGAAACATGGTGATTGCGACTGGATGCTGCTTCTGCGTGAATGTCTGGTTCCGCCCTTGATTTTAGGAAACCCTAATTGACCTGCTAAAAATAGCAATGTCTGATTCTTCACTCTCTGTAATTATGTTTTTGAAATTTGCGCCAAAGACTCCTATCAACATGTTGACCTGTACCCATGAGATCTGGTGCTGACCTGCCAATTATAGCTGCTGCTGAAGTGACTTACTATTTATAGTAAGTGCCGTTTCTGAGGCTTCCTTTGCTCCGTTTGCTTTGAAATCTGGACAGTGTGCCCGTCGTTGGTGAACTTGCCTGTGTATGCTGACGCCGAGATCAACTTTCTATTTATAGCCCTTGTCCAAAATGCCCTACTAAAAATAGCAGGTTCTCCGATTGCCTTCAAATTTTGCCAGCAGCTTCTCGGAAGGATGTCAATCATGATGGATACCTCAGTTTTGAACGTTTTGACCTCTGACTCCTCATTTTTAGTGCTGAAGCTCGAAACCCTAATTTTGTGCATGTTGCTCAGATGACTCCGTTTGACCTCGTTTAGTTGCATGGCGGTCGTTGCATTTTTGAGGTGTCGAGTAGCTGCCCAAGTGATACCGCTAAAATAGAAAACGGCCGGAAAAGTGACGGACCGCTACCGGATGATCTTGCATGTCATCTGCCCGAAAAATCTTGAAAAACCCGAAAAACCCAGAAAAATTCCAACATGCACGCACTGCTAAAAATAGTAAGTTTCTGAAAAGTGGTCAGCTCTATTTGCATGTTACATCGCGAAGCTCTTGGAAAACCCAGAAAGAAAATGCCGACATGCGTGAAAATATCTACATGCAAACCCTAATATTGGCCTCCGAAGGCCGAATGCTGAAAGTTGTCATCCTGCTTTGCATGTCATATCGTCGCGAAGGTCTCGAAAAACCCAGAAGGAATCTTCGGACATGCATCAGAAAATATAACATTAAGACCTTGAAATCTGCTCTGGAAGCTGTACTGCTAAAAATAGCAGGTTATCTGTTTTTGCTCAAAATTTGTCAAAAGTGAACTTGAAGTGCTCGGGATGCAGTGAAGTTGCCAAAATGTGAAAATCCTAAGAAAATCAACCCTAAACTGACACTTACTAAAAATAGAAAGATGGCAGAATTCAGTGAAAATTTAGGGGGTGCTTGCTGAAACATGGTATTAACATTGCTAGGCTCAAAAGCTAAATAATCAACTCAATTGGATCTCAACGTGACCTAAAAGATGTGAAACCCTAATTTCAAACTTGGTCGAATCTTACGTTCAAGCTTGCTGACGGGAGCGTCCCCAGAAAAGCAGATAGCAGAACAGAAGCAGAACGAGAGAGAAAGACAAAAACCAAAGCCAAAAGACCAGAACGGAGCAAAAATTTATGGGTCCCCATTTTGAATGGGGCGATGTGTGAAAAGGTCACAACACTTCTTAGCATCAGCTGTTGATCTACATCTTTATATACTCATCTCAAACGGGAAGTTGAATGTAGGCTTGCGTCTGTTACACAAAAATGTGTGCACTTTGTGTACTTGCCTTAGAAACTCCATGAACATGACCTCATCCGCTAGATATCTAGGGAGCATGACTGGATCACCTGAGAAGCCATATACTCTTATGTAGGAGAATGTGGGGAATTGGATAAACCAATCAGCCCATTTCGCCATTGCCAATCTGGCATCTACTGAAATCCGTATATGTAACTCATTATCAAGATCTCACACCGTATGCATTAGGAATAGATCATTCACCCGCTTAATGATCATATACATGCTGAACACCTATTGGAACAGTCAAACCTCTAAACTTGCCTTGAAAGGCCATTAGATATACGAGGTAGGATATCATGTGGAATTCATGGGCCTTGAAGAACTCTGTCATCTGATGGTGGAGACAATCACTGATCAACGCTGACCAGTCATAGTGTACTGCTCTGTCAGCAATCTGGGAAATGATGTAAAACATCCAAGGCTGGAATTTATTGGCCTCTACTTGACCTGTGACTTGATTGAGCAAAGTAATCATGATTGAAAATTCCTCCTTGAACTCATTGCGCCCAACATTTCTTGGCAAAGTATTCTGCTTCTCTTTCAGCCACTTTTGAGCCATTTTTTTCCGACACTTGTCCTTTTGTGCATACCACACCTTTTCACATTCTTTAATAGATATGATGAAGTTTTTCGTCCATCGTAGTATTGCAAAACATTTCTTAATATCTTCTAGCTTGAGGCTACAAATAATGCGCCCATCTGCTGATATGATTTCTCGTGAAGTCGAATTGTAATGCTTGACACAAGCAATTACAAATTCAAGGCTTTGCATTGAGATGGGGATAGAAGTTGCTGCAAGCAACTCAAAATGATGAAAATTCTTGATTGCAATGTTTCCTGCGCCTTTTAAAGCACGCAAATCAAACACTGGATGCACATGATGTAAGTCGGTTTCGAATGTTCTCAGGAAGTCGTGGAGCAACATTGATTTGGTCCTGATTTCTGTTGGAGAGTTCTGTATGTTGAAAAACTTGGTTTTTGACTGTAAAAACACCTATGTTCGGACAAGTTCTACACAAAAGCTAAAAATAGATCGCTGATTTTTCTTGAGAAAAAGGCAGATTTTCTAAAAAAAAGCCGAGGTTTGGGTTTTGTAGACAATGTCGTTCTAAGGAGACCCAGATTGTCAGATTTTGAAAAAGCTGATTTTTTCAAGAACATGCAAGATTTCCTAAAAAGTAAGGCCGAAAAACTGAGGTCTGGGTTTTGTAGACAATCTCGTTGTGAAGAGACCCAGATCGTCAAATTTTCAAAAATCTAAGTTTTTCCCAAAAAAGAAAGATCTCCTAAAAAATAAAGACCCCATGCAAATTTTCCAAAAAAAGCCGAGGTTTGGGTTTTGTAGACAATCTTGTTGTGAAAGGACCCAGATCATTAGATTTTGAAAAATCTGAGGATTTCTTGAACATGCGTGAAAAAGTAGATTCTCTTGAAAATTATAAAATTTTCCAATCTTCAAGAGTAGAAGGCAAGTGGACCCAAATCGATGAAAGTTGAAAATTTTGACCACCTGTTTCTAAAAAGTAAAAAGTGATGCCCTAGAAAAATAGACCATGAAAAAGTGTGCTTCTGTGCTTCCCAATCTCGAATCCATGAAGAACGCTGAAAAATCACTTCGTTGAGTCTCCAAATCTTGACGAGAAGAAAAATTTATGTTTCTTCCTCTGAAAGCCAACCTATAAATTATGAAAATGAATGCTCAAAGCTTTCTTAAATAGGATTTGGAGGTAAAAAGCGTTTTCATGCAAAACCCTACTATTTTGGAGTCTACATGCAAAAATATCTGACTTCGTTTGCATCACACAGAGAATTCCTAAGAAAATAGGGCATCAAAATGCATGCATATGAGGATTTTTTTTTTTAAAATTCTAAGTAAAGATGACTTGGGCGCCTTCCTTGAAATAAGTTGCCCAACTTCACGAGAGAGAAAAATTTTCATCATTTTCAAATTTCACTCACCTCTACCTCCATTGAAGCCTGCTCCCGACTTTGACAATTTGTCAAATTGGCACTGTTGACTGATAATCACTGTTTGACCATGCAATCTCATCTTTGACCACTGCTGAAGTGATCCCCAGCTTCATTCTGGCATCTGACAACATTTGGTCATGATTGTATACGCAGAAAGTTGCCAATGGAGTCCAAATTGAAGAAAAAACGGATGAAGTGAAAAATATTCTAAGTGTCAGGAAAAAAGGCGACCTTGAAATAAGGCACCTAAGTCTTCCAGACTTAGAATTTTCTTTTGAAATTTTCAAATATTTTTTGGTTTATGTGTCTCCGAAATCCAATACCCCCTGTTCGGGCATCATTTTTCGCCAATCTATGAACAACTTGTTGGTGTGCGTTTTATTACCCATCGAACACAGAATAAAATGTCCAAAGACACTCTATCCTCTCTTGAAAAACCACCGCATATGCTAAGATTGCGAGAAGATCATATGGCGATTCCAAGGTTTCTTTTGTCAGGTCTTGATGCGTGGATAAGCTCAATGGGCATTGTGATATGCTGGTAATACACAAAGGGTCTTACGTTTACAAATCATTCACAAGCTAGGACTTAGGCAAATTTGACAGTAATGCTCTCTTCTCTCTTTTTTCTTTTTTTTTTTGGATTTTGGATTTTGGAGTTTCAAAAAAATGCAAAAGGATAAGGGTTTAGAAGTTCTATGCTATTCCTAAGAATTCAAGCGACGGTAAAGACTAGGTGAAACCAATAACAATACTTTGCTTCGCCACATGAACGATGACTACACAAAGTGAGTGCAATCTTCTAGGGTTGTTGTGCTCAAGATTTTCATACCATGAATAATACCATCAATGGAACAATATTTTCAAAGTAGAAGTTAAAGCATCCACAATAAAGCTCAGGCTAACTTTACGCATTGAACAAAAATCATTTATTCAAAGAAAGCATGAGCAAGAGTTTCACCAATCTATACTATCAAATCTTTCATTCATCTAACATACGTGCAAATCGAAATCTACTTTAAATCTATTCTATGTTCTATTCTAAATCTATTCTATGTTGAAGGAGATATGCAACCATGCAACCATTTGATAATAAGAAGGATTCAAAGCAATCTTGCAATATGAACTTTTATTATCTAAATAGCTCTACGCAACAATTTCATAAGACTCTCTCCACACAATGAAATGAGAGAATAGGAGTTTATATAGAGTTTTTGAAAACAAATGAAAGGCCGAGATCAATCTAACATCAACGACATAGATTAAGACAAATCAACCCTAATTAGGGTTTCCCAAAATAACATTAATAACCAGTGGATGAAAGACAAGTGGCACGAGGAGCTATCTTCTAGGAGGCACATCCTTATCCTCTTGAGTGGTAGTGTATTCAATGAATCTGGACACTATTATGTTGACCTCCTCCATTGTGACATGTGGCAGCATATTCACCTTGAATTCCAACATGTCCAAGTTATCTGCACACTCAACGAAAACAATCTCCCATTCCGATTCCTGTCTTTGGAAGGCATCCCGGATGGACAAGAAATTTGATGCCTTAGTCAAATTCTGCTTCAGGGCTGGTCCACTGATGGCGAAAAAAATCTCCTAGGTTCCGAGCTTCAGACTTTCCAGCTGCATATCATTTTCTCGGATGGCATCCTTCTTAAGCACATTTGCAGCTACAAGGGAAGTCTTATTTTGAATTTCTCTCATCTGTTCCTCAACTTTGATACCATCAGCCTTCACTTTTTCCAAGACTTCACTTCGTGCAACCAATGCCCAGTACCAAGTGTTAAAATCATATGCAGCCCCTACCGCGATTGCTTTTCCATCAATCAGTTCCTGTTTCGGAACTCCTTTCAATACCTTAAGGCACGGGATAATTTTGTCCTGAATATCTTGAAGGTTGTCCCATGCTTCTACCATAACTGCAATACTTGAAAGCAAAGAGGAAGTTTGTCCATAAGCCAATATCAATCTTTCTACAAATGCAGCCGCTTCTTCATGTTTGCTCGCCATCCACTCCTTGGCTTCTTTGGTTGAGACCATCTCTTCTTCAAAATCTTTGATTGCTTCCTGCGAAGAATTCAAAAGTGGAGGAGCCACTGGATCACCTTGTTTAAGAGGTTTGGTCAAGTGTTGATTGTATTCCCTCAGGCGTTCAATCTCCTTTTTATATTATCTTTTCTTTGCTACTTCTTTTTCCAACCTCGCCTTGATGGAAGCGATTGAATTATCTAAGTCCTCAACCTCTTGACCTTTTGTTGTTGGACCCAAGTTAACAATAGTGATGGCATACTCTTGGGGAGCAATATCCTCCTTTGACTTATCCACTATCGGTACAACAATTTGCACTAAACGACGGTTGGTTTCATCTTTTTGGATTGTGGAAAACATCTTGGCGGGCTTCTTCGCAGTAACTCTTTCTAACCTGGCCAAGAAATCGGCAGTATCCTCCTCCTTTGGAATTTCTACTGGTACTTTTATTTTCAATCTTTCTTTTAACCAATTAGGAATCGTAGGCTATTCAATGCCTTCCTCTTCCTAAGTATTTTCTTCACATGGAATATCCTGAACTCCTCTAAGAGTGGAAATCATTCCCTCTTGAAATTCTTCATCCAGAATATCCATTTCATTTTCCGGTTCAAGTATCTCCATGCCTGTAGGAGATGGGGTTTCATCATCGTCCTGTTGGATTAATTCAATGTTCTCATGGATTGGAGAAGGAATTCTTATCTCAGCCAAGGACTCATCATCAATAGTTAATACCTCGTTCACATTCTTGGACGTGGCAAAATGGGATGGCTCTGATCTCTGCTTCTTCTAAACAGGTTATTCGTTTACAATCTTCTTCCCCTTCGACCTTGTGGATTCATCAATTGCCTCCCTCCTTTTCCTGGAATTAGTGCTTTCAATTAGTTCGGCACTTTGAGATGCTCCTGCATTTGAGGAATATGATTCCATTTCGCCCATTAAGTCAGAAGTGAGGGTCAAATTTCTTCACCTTAACTCCTGGACTTGTTGATCAACCCACCACTATGAATACTTAACAACTGGCCTCATCAAGGTGGTTAGATCTGCGAGCTCTGGTTCTGACCATCTCACAGGAGGAAGAGGCCGATTCTCATCATAGCATGGCTGAACATATTCTCCATCATCCTCTAGCTGATCGGGCACACGGAAAAGCTCGGTTGTTCTGATCAAGCTTACTGATAGTCTAGACCATAGTCTTTTCCTGACATCAAACTCATCTACAACATTTGCCCAAAAATCTTCCAAGTCTACCTTATGTTTATACCTTTTTCCATTCACGATCCCAATATGGTTGTGAGGATCGAAATCATCCCTAGATCGATAAGATGTGAATGGATACCACTGCATTTCCAACCTAGCACTTTCGGCTGCCTGTGCCAACAAACAAGACTCCAACATATTTCCGATGAAAAATGGAAAGGTAATGGTTGCTTTCTGCTTTGATCTCTGGAGGCCTTGATATGTTTCCAATTGTCTAAGGACTTCAAGCAAGACCATTCTGTTGATAGGGTAAATCGGAAGTCGGTAAGGACATCCGGTGAATCCTTGAATTCTTATATAGGTGAATCTTGGAAACTGGATAAACCAGAATCCATACTTGTTGATCAAGCTCTTGGCCTCATGAGTGAGCCTCTGATGAGTTCCTCCCTGCAATATTCTAGTGATGTACATTAGGAAGGCATCATTTACCCTTCTGAAGTGGGTCTTCTCGCTAAGTTGCAGCTGTGGATAACAATCATAGGACTTAAATTCATTTTCACCATTGCCTACCATGCCTCTGCCGATCAATCCTGTGTATCTGTAAGTCTTAGCCAATAAGTAGACGACATAGGAACTCATGTAAAAAGACTTTGTCCTTTCCAAATTTATTAACTGTTCATTGAGATTGTCACTGATTATCTGCGACCAATTAAACATTTTGACACCTGAGGTGATCTCGCCAATAAAATAATACATCCATGTCTCAAATGGCGCACCTTGAGGGCTGCCCATTACTTTGTTTAATAACAAAATGATATCTCCATACTCCTCCTTGAAGTCAGTACAAATCAATTTCTTTGGCATTTTCTTGATGGAAGGCCTCGGCTTCTCTAACCACAACTTATTGATATTTGTTGCACAAAGCTCCAGTTGGTCCTCATAAAGTCTTCTCACATCATCTTTGGTTTTGTAGGAAGTTCGGTTATAATTTGGTATGCCAAATGCTTCTTGAATGGATAACTCTCCAAGGTGAGCCAATACTCTCCCATCTGACGCAATGATTTGTCTTTCTTGTGCGTTATAATGCATGGCACATTCGACCATCAATTCAACACACTCCACAGCCGATAGAAATCCAGTCGCTTGGACAATGCCATTTCTCATCATCCGGCAAGCAATAGATGTTTGCAGGAATCCATCTTGCCCATACATTCTCTTCTTGAAATCTTTAAAATCCACGTGTCCAAGGTTGGTGTCTGTGACATTCTTCCACTTGGAGTTGATCTTTGACTTCGGCTGTAGTCCTTTACTAGCGAACTTCATCTGGGCCTTTCTCAAAGGTTCTCCTTTGGTAGTCATCAACTTGCAAGAAACATGAAGAAAATATTAATTTTAAGATTCTAAATTCTGATTTTCTTGGACCTTTGCTTGAAATTTTCAAGGGTATGGGACGCCCCTAGTGGTTAGGTCCCGCGTTCGACAGAAACGCCGGGGTTTCAAGTCCGAGGGCCCCCGACGAACGTCTCGAAGGGGATGCCAGCCGCCCTCGCGGATAGGGGACGCTAGCCTCTCGACCGTCCCGGGGACAGCCAGCCGTCCCCTATGCCCAGCAGCATATAAAACATAAAAATAAAAGTTTTTTTTTAATTTTTTCTTTTTTAAAACATTCCTTTGTGGGCCCCACGCCTTCCCAACCCTAATATGGCCACTTAAAACATTTTTTTACCTTCATTTGATCTCATTTTAACTTGCCAAGATAAAATTGCAGCCAAGAGCAAAAGTGAGAAGAGAAAGAGGAGGGTTTGAAGGAGTTCAAGACAAGATTCACAATGGTGAAGTTGTTCCTCATGAATTAGGGGTTAGTAAAATATTTCAATGCAAAGAATGCAAAGAGTTTGAGAATATTGTTGGAGGAACTTGTGTTAAATCCTAGAGGTGAGCACTGAAAATGTGGTGAAAGTTGTAACCGATAATACAATAGCATATGTGATGGCAAGGAAATTGCATCAAAAGAGGCAACCAAATTTTTTTTGAACCCCCTACATTACTCTTTGCCTTGACCTTCTCTTGAAGGATGGGCAAAATTGATTGAGAGAGACTAGTGGTGGAAGAAATCATGAACATCACCAAATACATCTACAATCACATTTGGGTTCTCAACTGGATGAGAGATCACACTAGAGGCAAAGAGCTTGTGTGAGCAGATTTGATAGAGTTTGCAACTAACTTCCTCACTTTGCAAAGCATGTGTTCTTTGTTAACATCTTTGAAATAGATGTCCGTGTGCCAAGCATGGTTGGATTCACCCTATTCAAAAATGGCCCATTGGGTTGCAAAGACAATTTTTAAATTTTAGATTGTATTCTTCAATTTCATTTTTTTACTTTCTAATTGCAAGATATTGTGTCAGAGTTTGTGATCCATAGATGTTTGTAATTGTGTTTGTTTTTCTGTTAGAACATAGGTTACAATATAACTTATTGTTCTATATTGTTTGTGAGAGTTTCATATTTTGTTAGTTTGAATGGTCATGTTAATTTAAGATTAGTTTCTTAGTTTGGGTGGTGGTTTGTGTAGTTTTAACTTGGTGGTATCTCATGCGAATTTGAAGGGCTTTCAAAAGCATTGAAAGCGACGTAATCAAATCCCACATAATTCAGTTTATTGTTTCTAGTATTGTGCACTCATGATTTAATTTTGTGTTTATCTTGTGCATTCTAATCCTACTAGTGATATCAGAGGTGGTGGTATATCTATACAATATGATTGGTGATTGTCAAACCCATTGTGAGTCTTGTCTTCATCTATTAATTTGTTTGATAATTCGATTCTATGATGCATATGTCAATATGATTGGTGATTGTTATGATTATCATTACTCATATGAATATCTTAAATTTGAAATTTCCCTATATTTTTAAAATTTATCTCTCTCTCTCTCTCTCTCTCTCTCTCTCCTATATATATATATATATATATACTATACAGCCGTCCCCCCGTCCCCTAAAATCCCCTCAAAAATTTGCCGTCCCCGAAACGCGCCGTCCCGCCGTCCCGGAAACTTGGTGGAACATAGAAATTTTCAATTTCAGTCTGTCAAAAAGCTAAATTTTGTGAAAAATCAGACTGAAAATGAAAGAATTGGGCTAAGCACTTAGCGAATTTTGCGAGAATAAGTGAATAAGATAGAATAACGATGAAATAAATCCGTCAAACTCAGATTTTGAACCTTCGCAATTATATACTTTTGATGGTAAATCTGCCTTAAATTCTGAAAATTCTGTCTTTAACTCAGAAAAAGGCACGTTATTCTCTGGAAATTATGTCCTTCAACTCAGAAATTTTACTTCATCCACTTCGACAATTTACTTTATCTTCAAAATTCTTCTTCAAAAATTTGTCTTTTGCAACCTCGGGAGAGAGACAACCTTCTCACAATCGAACTTTGGAGAGAATGAATTGAAAATGACAAGTTAAACTTCTTATAAAGTCGAAGAGTTCGATTGATTTTAGCAACTTCATGTTTTCTTTTAGATTCGTCGAACCTAGACTGTTTTATTTCCTCCGAAATGGCAACTCAATCTTTATTAAAGATTTTCAAGAGAAAGTTTCCAATTTTCACCATGGCGCCATCCTTAGCCAAAATATCCTTGAGTTGGCATTGGAATCTTTTAGATTTTTCTTTTTGAGCTCGAAGATTTTCCTAAGTGTTTGGATATTTCGAAAATTTCTTCTAAGTGTTGGAAAATAGAAAATATCATAAGTGTTAAATTTTATTTTTCCAACCTTTTCATCTTTTAATTATGGCGAAATTTTATTTTATTCATGGATTTCCTCTTGGCCCACTTGGCTTCATGGCGATCTTGAGGCTTTTCATGCCAAGTCGGAGTTCACAGTTGTCTTGCCAAGGCGGACTTGGAGTCTTTCATGCCAAGGCGGACTTTGAACTAGGTTGGACATTGCTTGCTTGGGCTAGGCGGACTTCAACTCTAGCTTGCCATCTCTTGGCGGACTTTGCCAATGTCTTGCCATCCATTCTTTAAGCTTGGGCGGACTTTGCTCTTCACATGCCAAGGTGGACTTGGTGGTTCTTGTGACATTTCATGTGTTGGGCGGACTTGGCTAACTTCATGCCAACTTCTACCTTGGGCGGACTTCATCAATACTTAGACATTTTTCCCTTGGGCGGACTTCATCTTCTCTTGGACAAGCATGGGAAGACTTTGTCTCCTCTTGGACAAGCATGGGCAGACTTTGTCTTGGCTTGGACATGATGCATTTCCCTTGGGCGAACTTGGCTTGATCTCTGCCATCTCCTCTTGGGCGGACTTGACCATGTGCTTGACCATGCTTCCTTCAAGCTAGGGCGAACTTCACAGTGCCTTGGACATCCATCCTTGGGCAGACTTTGCTTGATGCTGGACATCTTCACCTTGGCTGGACTTGGCTTAAGGCTGGGCATGACCACACTTGCCTAAACTTCGAATGAGTTTCATGCTTTCTTCTGGATCATCTGGAACAAAACCCTCGCTTGGACATTTTTCCTTGCTTTTTGTTCTTGAAGGCATAAATTTTTTATTCTAAAGATAGAGGCGTTGTTACCATGACCTATGGGACCCAATCCTAGGTCAACTTTCGAAAAAGCTGAAAAAAGCAAAAAGCAAAAAGTTGCTTCCTGGATTGGTCCCAAAGTGCCAAAAATAGAAAAAGCAAAAAGCAGAAAAGCAAAATCCCTAAAAAAATAGGAAGTGTCAGAATTGACTTAAAGCAATGGCATTCTTTGTCCTCCAGACCTTCTAAGCACTTTGATGACGTCTAGGCACTGTTCTAGGCTTGAATTCCCTACTTGACCCGGGTGACTTCTCAGAACTCTAACTCCAAACTCTCAAATAAATGGACTTATGAAATTGTAATGCTAAAGCAAAACCCCTAAAAAACAAACTTACTGGGGGTCCCCATTTGCAATGGGGCGATGTGTGAAATAGGTCACAACACAACTGAGACTAAAAGTCAATCAATTTGGTAAGCCTAATCGAATTTGAGTTGAATGATACCCTTTGCTAGCCTCAAACACTGCATCTGACTGATTTTCCAAGATCTGGAACTGAACTAACGAAGACGTTTTGACAAAAAAAAATTGAACGGATGAAAAATATTCTAAGGCATGGCAGTAAAGGCACCCTCCTTGAAATGCGGCGCCCAAGCATCCCAGTGTTAGTCAAAATTTGATGATTTTCAATTTTTCTGTGACTTTCTTCGTTTTTCATGTTTTTGCCTCCATTTGATCTGCATTTCTCGACATCTGATAGGTCTTCTAAACTGGATGATGGATTCGTTGAAGACCCTGAACATATCTGACGATCTCCTACTTTTACTCAACCCTAAAAACTAATTTTTACTACATTTGACTGGATCTGAATTGAGCTGAAGAGTCAAATTGCACATTTTCCAAAAAACACGAAAAATAAACTAAGGCATGAATCTTTGGGCGCCCTCCTTGAAATAAGGCACCCAACTTCTCCAAACTTAACCATTTTTTGAAGATTTTCAACTTTTTTTGTTTCTCGTTCACCACCTTCGTCGACTGTGTTGACCATCGTTGCTGACGTGTTGACCATGTTCACTGTTGTGCGTGCATGATATATGAAAACTGAAAAATTGGTTAAGGCATTGACTGCCAGGCGCCTCCCTTGAAATAAGGTGCCTTTCTTTTACAGACTTAGAATATTTTCTGCAAATTTTGCAATTTTTAGATTCCCTCCTCCGTTCACCATTGCTCGAGCATCTTTCATCATTGATCAATCTGTGCAGCATTTGAGACTTTGAAGTTGACACCTGGCAACTGACCATCCTCCATTGATGACCTCGTAAGTCTTGATTTATCTTCTGAAAAAGCGAAATAGACCCACCAGAGAAAAACTGACTTTTTGACAATTCTGACTGGATTAGCCTGATTGGGATGTATTTTCAACCAATCAAAATCAGTTTGAACCCTTTCTGTAAAAATTCTATTTTTAGAAAATTTTGCCAGCATCCATTTGACAAGAAACCTAGAAAAACCCTAATTCTTATTTTTAGAAATTTCTAAAAATAGAAAAAAATTATTTAAAAAAAAAAATTGACTTTTGACAATTTTTAGAAGACTTTGACCATTTTACCAAAATGTCTTAATGAAGCAAATTTTTTAATTTTGGGCATTACAAGCATAAATACTCAGGATGGTCCTGCTGTAAAGAAATATCCAGTTTATGTGAACTGCTTTGGAGGCCCACCACACTGTTATTGAATTTAAGGTCTTTGCATTGTTCATATATATTTGTCTAGGCAAATCACCTTCTATCAATTAGCTGGGAAGATCAAAATTAAAGGCTTAATGTTCACAAGAATTGCATCCAATACACAAAATAATTAAGACACAGTTTCCCAAATTTAAGCCTTGAAATTTTAAAACTCTTAACAGTCCAAATATATTCATTACAAAGGTCACAAGCCAAACCACATAAAAATTAAAAATATAGTAAAATACTTCAAGCCATTCTACAGCATTTATACCTGCAGCAGCTGCAGCACGAGGCCAAATCGTTTGCTGAACATCAGAAGCATCAGCAGTTTCACCCCACATGCAAACCTCCCCACCAATTACAAGTTTTTGTTGGGATGGAACGTCAATTCCTTCTAGAGGATCACTTGAATAGACCTTTTGCCAAGGCACATCAAGATGGTCAAGGTACCATACACCTTGATTGCTAAAAATGCACTTGAAACCTTTACCAACAGCACGTGGACAAACCCCTGAACCCAACCTAAAACAAAAAAGTAGATATTGTAAACATGTGTAGAATATGTAGCTTCCTTTAGCTAGTTTAATTCAGAAAGCTAATATATATGATGTATCCAGTTAAAATTTACTAACAGCAAATTTCTCATGAAAAACATGTATTTTCTATAGGTAAATATTCACAGCAAAGAGATGGGGAATATACCAGTTATGAATAACAGTCTTTGGATTAAGCTTTTCACCAAATGCATTAAATGTTTCCTCCCTGAAAAGGTTCACACAAGCATCAAGAATAATACAGGGGGAGAATTATTTGAGAAAATGCATCTTACTTTGTAAAACATCTCAAGGTAAAATATAAGTATGCAAACAAAGAAAATGTAGCAAAAGAATACCAGTTGACAGGTGTCCATCCTAGAGTAATTGCCAATTTCTGTGCTCGCAAAACAAAATATTGATATGCATCCCGTGCTGTCATGTTGTGTTCATCAAGCCTGCAGGGAAAGTCAGCAGTCTTCATGCAAGGAGAAAGAAAAACTCTACAGTGAAGCATATTCTGAGAAGTTGAGAACCAAACCCATGGGTCTGAAATGTACCAAAGCTTTATTAAAATTAATTATTGGAAGTTAAGGTAGCTAGCAAGATCTGGCATAAAGAGATTAAAGTAATGCCTTATGGTAAGTATTCACAAGGAAATACCTTAACCTTTTTGATGATCCCAAGAAACGGTGGAATTAGCAATGTCCCTAGGAAAATGCTAGAATATGACAAATTGGGGCAGGCAAGTTTGGGTGGTCAAATATGATGGAATATGACAATTTATGATATGTAAGGAATATGCTAAAAACAACCAAGAGGATGTTTTACCAGGGAGGGTGTTGGGATTTGGTGTTTTGGTTAAGGTGCCATACATCCTTTCGTATTGCTAATGGTTTTCCAAAACCATTCATAGTTTCCAGTTTGAACCTTGCCTATTTATTGGTGCTTTGGGATGTAATTTGTATGGGTTATTCTGCAAGTAGTGGTATATTGCTGGAATCATTCTAGATTTGTATGTTGGTGATACTCTTGTTATGGCTCACTTTGCAAGTGTATTGTAACCGTGCTAAGATTACTGAATAATACATTGCAATACTTTAAAGTGGGGGGTTTTTCTCTTGAAAGAAATTTCCCCACATATATCTATGTTGTCATATATTGTGTTGATGTTATTAGCAGTGTCGGGCTGCTTCTTCCAGATCCGCGATTGAAGATAATTCAAATGTAGCCTAACGGCTATTTGAATTATATTTATATTCGATCTCTTGGCCGACTTGAGATAAGTGAAGAGACACATCATTTGTTGATATTTATTATTTGTTAATTAATGAAGAGATGTGATGAGGCCGACCTCATACTCCTTGGGCGCAATTTTCTAGAAGGGCGCAATTTCTTGAAGAGACGTGCTCATCTCTTGTGGCCGACTTGCTTTATGAAGGGTCACGTCCTTCTCTCTATCTTGTATATATATATCCATTGATGTTTCATTGTTTAGCATTTCATTCATATTCATCATAAGTCATCACATACATAGTGCGAATTCTGTAGAAGCGCAGTTTGAGGATTTGTATAAGGCTGAGTCTTATCATCAGCAAATTATATTGTTGTGTTCTGCATCTACATCAGTTTGTGGTGTCTCTTATTGGCCTTCATATCGGCTCTTGTAAAGGAGACATTTGTGTTGACATTTCAATATATAAGTGATATATTGTTGCTGGGTTTTTCTCCCTCAGGAGGAGGGTTTTCCCAGGGTATCTGCTGTGTTATTGTGTCTGTTTTTGAATTAATTTTCTGTGCATTAAATCTGATCATAAAACTAGCATATTGTATATATGCTTTATATTTGTTTCTCCTTTCTATAATTGTAAAGATCTTAAATTTGTGCAATACTATTTGTTGATATTCAAGTTTGCATTTTGGTTGCTATACAAATATAAGACAAGACCTGCAAGATAACCTTTGGGATTTTAGAAGACAGCTCTTTGTCAAATATTCAGTGTGTTTTTTTATAAATGATGTGAAGGGAAAAGGGAAAAGATTGAAAGATAAAACTAAACTAAGGCAATGCACCAGACAATAAAGCTCTTAATTGCTACTGAAAAGCTTGCACATGATGTAATAATTATTCAAGATAACAATGATTTGCTTTTGCGACAAAGGGCATGTACATGCATGGTTATCAATCAGCAGACAAAGGATTGAATCTTAAACAGATGAATCAAGGCTATCAATGATGAAGAATTGGGAGAAAAATCATAATATGATAACAAAATAAGCACAGAAAGACACTATTTTATTCTATATATGGCCAAGGAACAATTTTCATAAAAGGTTGGGAGCGCGATCATATACAATGATTCAAGCCTTCATATATTGATTTCAAAATTTTCCTTGAATGTTGAGTTTTTAATAGTACTATATTACAAAAATCTCTACAGCCCGACCCTCTCCCGCCCGCAGCCCCACCGCCGCCTTCTTTCCAAAGCTTTGCTCTTATTTATACATAATAAAAAATAAAAAAAACATCACCACATGCTCTCGAACTGAAGTTGCATGTCTTGCTCTGATGAATCCGAACTTGCAGAGCTGATTTCAAAAAGTGCTGAGGAATATCAGCATGTTCATATTTTCAGAGGATGCCCTTTTGAACTGATAGTCAAAAAGATTTGACAGCTAAACGATTTGAGAATCAAATGGCTCCAAAGAAATCTAGGTGTGATGTAACTTAAAATTTATTCTAATGGCATAGCAAAAAGAAGTGACAAATCTGTCAATTTTCCTAATGAGCGCAATGTGGTGGTGTTGGGAAGCACAATCATTTATCTTCATGGTGGACCCACTTAAAAATCTGGCTTGGGTTCTACAACCAATGGCACAACAATATAAAGTTGTTAGATTGACAACATTTATATGTTGTGCATGCCATTGATCTAAGAAAATGATCAATAGTTCCAATTCAATCTAGCTCTCATTTAGTTCACTTAGAAGAGAGGGAGCCATCCTTGACAACTCAACACCTCCTATCCAATAGTGCAAGGCAAAACCTGCCAGTTGACAACTTCAAAACTTCATGTGATGACGCCATGCAGCATTTGTGAAATCAACAACCTTTTCTTCACTTGAGCTTTATAAAATTTATTGGGACCCACCATTGGCACCAACTCATATTGCTCCAACCAATGGCACAATGTAAAAAGGTTGTCAAATTGACAACTTATATGTTGCAAGATGCTACCACATGGTCCCTTGTACATTGGATCGACGACTCTGAGATAATCTTTAACTATGCTTTTTTTTACTTTGGAAGGCAAGACCCACTATTCATTGAGCTATAAACTTTACCCAATGGCGCAACATTTTTGTCTTGTCAATCTGATGACGTCTCAAATATTGTGCAAATCATTGATTTGATCTAATATCAATGACCAATACAAAACCGACTTTCCTTAATGAAAAATGAAGTCCTATGATAACCTGAAAGCCTCCCATAACTGTAAACATCTCTAGAGGAGCCAAACAAATACCAAAACCTTTGAAACAAAAGAATATGCTGTGACATAGCTCAGCCCAAAAGAACTAGTACCCTTAGAAATAGATTTTGGCTTGAATAGAGCGAACAGATGGCAAGGCTCTACACTGTCCTCTAAAGTTAGTTTATGAAGCATACCTTGCTTCTTTTCAGCCTACACAAAAGGAAATTGATGTAAGTCTTTTGATCTGATCACAAAGATTGGAATTTCTTCAATGGTGGAAGGCATATCCCTAGATAGGCTTCAAAGGGGCTTTCTCTCCCCCACCCCTATTCTTGGAGCTGCACAGAAAAAACAACCTAACAATGATGATGCATCATAGGCAAAACAAATCTACAAATAATGTAAAAATTGGAGTACAATGCATTTAGGGGCTGATTATAAAAGTCAATCATAATCTCTCGCTAAGTTGACAACAAGAAATTTGGCTGTGGAAAATGTATTGGCTTCAATGACAATTATGGGAGAAAATGCAAGGCCTAGTACTTCAGCAACTATCCCTTCTTTCCCCATGGGCAATACCATGGTGCTTTTGGCAGATGGAAGCAATCATAGTATGATGATTTTCTATCTTGGACAAAGTAAACCTAGTACAATTTGGCGGCTCCCTTAGTAGAGATTTTGGATCAAGGCTTTTTCTTCTCTAGTTTAACACTGTTGAAGACTACAATTTTCTGCAACAAAATGGCCCTCAATTTTATGGAAAATCTAGATTGTTTTTTGGCCCATGGTCCCCCTTTACCAATCTAGATCCACCTGTATAAATTACCATTGATCATGAGAGATGTTGAACTTATGAAAAAAACTGATTGATCAGATGGGTATTTTGTGAAAATAGACTTGAAGATGGTGGATCCAAAAAACAGATTTGTTTCCTAATTCGTCTGAAGCACTTTTCTTTGGTTTACTTTTCATTTTTAAAAACAAGAAGTGGGCCCTTATCATGGATCATAACTTTGTTGTGAATTATGACACTATTATGTTAAAGATTGTGAAAAGAATGACTTTAAGATTGTAATACTGTGGTATGTTTGGTTGTGGTAAACTTGTGATTTAAATGTGACCAACTTGTATTTGGCCATAAGAACTTACTCTTGGCCATGATAGCATGAAATCTGTCATTTGTAACTTATGGCATACTATAACGTCATAACATGATCACAACCTTGCAACAATCTCGCTTTGAGGTGTCAATGTCAATAAAAAGTTTGGCAAGGAAGAGTTTTGTATCCCCACTATATACTATTAGTTCGTTACTAAGTAGTTGTAAGAATCTTGTCATGTCCCCATTTTTGGCTTAAAAGCACGAGTTCGTAAGCTTTTAGCTTTATCACGACCCTCATATCGATAGAGTGGTTAGAGGCTGTTTCGAGCTTGGCTCAGCTCTGATTGGCTTTGATCAATTGGCTTTCGTTTGGGCTCGATCGGAGACTTTTTGCAGAATTGCTTTTTTAGCAGTTCCTGGCAGTGATGGGACCCTGCTATTTTTAGCAGTATGGACTTATGGCATTCAGAATCACTTCCGTTGTCGTCAGCATCAGACGGCTCGAGCATCGGGTTAATAATGAGCGAGATATTAATATTTAATTGAATTAATTAAATATTAATTATTTAATGATTATAATGTAAAGTTATAATATTAAATTATAACTTAAGTGATTTGCCTTGAGGGGTGCGCCCATCATCAGAAAGGGGCCAGTTTGCGAATTAATTTATTATAAAATATTCTGGCTGGAACTATGGGAAATTAAAAGATTAAAAGTTGAAATATTTTAAAATTCCCTATCTTTAAGGAAATCGCACTTTTGTGCAATAAAGGGGTTTTGCATTGGTTTTTGAGCCATTATGACATTTGATGAATTGAAAATTTGCCTTGCAAGAGAACGGAGACCTTAGGGTTTGAGTTCGAATTCGTTGGAGAACTTTGTGCCATCTCCCATCATGTACCGCAGGATGAAATAACATCTGATTTATTGCCAGTTGAGAAATTTCTTCATCCAGGAGGAATTACAGAGCATCACAGTTGATACAAACATCGGAGGTTTATTTGTTCACAGAGCTTCAGCATCTATATTCATACAAAGAACATTCATTCATCAGGGCGTACCCTTTAAGAGGATTTAGTCATTGATTTGAGGAAGGCCGTACTTTTGTACTTGCTGTCTTGACATAGCCGTACCACTTGTACTTGGCCGTACTATTGAAGAAAGCCATATCTTGTTCTCCAGAGTCAAACGCCTCAGCTTCTATCTTCTGAGTTTATCTCACAGGGCGCTCCATATCCAGAAGTCTAAATATTGGTCACAAGGGAGCCGTACCTTCTGCATTTATTATTGCTGCAGGCCGTACCAGTCTGACCAGGGCCGTACCATCCTCTTTTGTGGTGTATTTTCAAGACAGAGTAAAACGTCTTCTTTCTTGGACTTCTTTCTTCAGTGTCTGAAGTGCCTAGGAGTCTGGATCAATTTGCCACCAGAGAATAGAGGGAGAAGGGGAGCTTTTGCTGCAGCCATACCAGATTCACCAGTTTATTCATTGCTGTTACAGCCGTACCAGATTCACCAGTTTATTCATTGCTGTTTCAAAATCAGGTTTTCAATATTTTATTGCCTTTTTCCTTGCATGTGTCTGGAACATCATTGTAATCATTGCAGGAGTGGAATATATTGTCTGGCTTCAATATTTGAGATAGTCATTGTTATTTTCCAGAGCTATATATTTTATTTGCATTTATTCTGTATTACTTGCAAAAATCGCCATCTTTATTATTCATGCAAAAACATCAAAAACGGTCAAAAAAACCTAAAACCTTCAGAAAGTCAAACAAAACTGTCAGATCCGGAGAATAGGGGAAACTGGGGTTTCTCTGATGTAGTATTAGAGCTAAATCCCGCCATCCTGAGGGTTTAGCCATCATACTGACGAACGGTTTGGGTTTTATCGGTATTATTATTCATTGAGGCCGAGCTTTGGTTGGCCGAATAGCGAGAGTTCGATCGCGTAGAAACATGGTAGGCCGAAAGCGAGGAATTACAAGGCGATAGAGCGGACAATCATTAGAGCGAGTTTATTCATGTACTTGAAGGTTAGAGACGTCTGTGAGGAGTCTTGCATGCACTTAGAGATCTTCGTCGCGGAGTCAGCGATCAAATGGTGTATTACAGCGGTTGGCGGTTGCGCCAGTGGATACTCGAGAGACCGTCACCACATCGTGGCTTGATGACGAAGTGTTGCAGTTCAGGGAGAGCTCCTAGGGCGATTACCCTGCGGACAACAGATGGAAACCTACTAGGCACTTTCCGCAGACGAGGCAGGTAAGGAGGGCTATAAGTGTGAGCATGAGGGTTTGTTCGTTGGTACCTTTAGGACAGCGAACGACAAGTGGCAGTTAGAATCACCTGAGATCAGCGGAAGGATCACGATTGATAGAACACCACAAAACACCGAAAGAGAAGTGGTTAGCATGTTCCAGGAGTATAGCATTCTACCGCAGAAAATTAAAAAGGAACTGCCTTTTATGAGTTACTTGGATTTGCACCCGCGTCTTTGCCATAAGACTGAGTTTGCAAAACAGAAATATCTCACTATAGCTCGTGAGTTGATTACACCTGGAAGGGATAGAGATTTAGTATCTTCAGACTCCTATAAAGAATGCAGAAATTTATATGATGAGTTTGATAGAAGTGCTGATTTAATTAATGAACACACTAGCACAGCTTGGGGTAATCATTTACCTACATCGTCTTTGCAGGAGGTGACTCAAGAAGTTTCTACTATTGAAGCCACTTCTGATTTTTATGACAGCATTGGCGAAACTTCGCGTGAGCATGACACAACAGAGATTTCACACATGCAAAGTACTCCTATTGAGTTGTCGCATGAAAAGACTCAAGAGTTGGGTACGAGTGATGCATTTGGTGTTGAGAATTTATGTCATGAAGAATCTGATTTTTCGGATCAGACCTCTGAAAACAAGCTAAAGGATTTGTATGTTGATATGGGATCCCAGGATCGTGCTTTGGATGGGCATACAGTCACTGTTGGTGTAGAAGCGTGTGAAGATACTGTCAGACCAGCAACTTCTACCGTATCAGTTGAGCCATCCTTTGAGGTACCGAGCAGCAGTACCTTAGATGCTGAGGTGTGCATGGATGAAAGCACACATGATGTTGCTTATCATGCGGTGAGCGATGACGGATCAGCGTCATATCATAGTGCATATGGTGAGCCGGAAATCTTGTATGGGGGTCGTAAGCTTCAGAGTCCGCATCATTTGGTTGGGCAACTACAAGTGAATGATAATATGATTGCCACCGCCCTTGAGCATTTTGACGTTGCTCGTCAGATGTTGACTACCTATGGTTGGAGTCCGCCTTTGACAGATGAGCACAGTGAGAGTGGTTTCTCCCTTGCAGTGATACATGCACTCCGAGAAGCAATTGGTACGATGAAACAAAACTACCTTAAATTGCTTGCGGACAGGGATTTTCTTCTCGAGTGGGATTTCATTTGTTATGATGCATTGCAGGGAAAGGGAGAACAGATTGATGAGCTCACTCATGAGCTGGAGGTGACTAGGGACTCATTGCATAGCACCCAGTTGGCTCTTCGAGAGTCACAGATACAGATTGAGAGGTTTACAATGGCATTGAGTTTAGCACAATCTTCACCACCTTTGGATATAGTGCAGTCTTCCATGGCAGCGGTTGGTGAGGAGTATACACCCATGGTTCCTAGTAGTGAGGGAGATGTTGAGGATGAGGTTACATCCAGCACGGTCACAGGAGCAGTCGGTACAGATAGGATGAGTACACTAGATGACAGCTGCAGTGAGCCACGCGTTGCACCAGGTCCTCTCGACATTAGTTCTGTGATAGGTGATGCAGGGCAGTTCATTGATAGTTCCTGTGACATGGTTGTCGATACACTGGAGAGTTGTGTGACAACCCTCTATACTTGTCCATCTTCACAGCAGATATCCAGAGTCTCATCCAGTTGGGAGATTGGCACTTATGTTGATTTGTTTCCCTCTCCTGGAAGCAAATCAATCATTTCATCAGATTCAGTTGACTATGATCGGCGGCTAGTTGAGCCAAGTCAGGAGTACAATTCAATTTATTATTCCAGCGATTCAGAGATGGATGATTCAGATCAGTATGGAGTGATGGTGCAGTTTGTGAATAATCCATTGTTTGAATGTGATGGTGGTTTGATTTATGATAACCCACTCTTTGAGTTGGACGCTGATCGTACTCTTGATACTAGTTCCAGGTTGGGTGATGATCGTAGTGTTTGGGATTGTTCCAGTGCATCGCGATTCCAAACAAAACTCACAGAGGAGTTTAATGAGGTGTACACGGTGAGGAATGCTTATAGTTTTTCCTTTGATCCACCTGTACATGACTCATATTCGATGCACAGTACTTGTGCACAGGGTGATTCTCTCGGTACAGTCGAGGGGAGTAATTCATTATTGTGCGCAGAGTTACCATCTTCACAAGATGGGGTTGGCGGCTGCAAGTACTTGACTCAGTTGTCTGTGGGGTATTACTTGCAGGGACAGCAGTCCGTTTCACATCATGCCGA
>VDFB02054010.1:0-28355 GCA_007258455.2 Sequoia sempervirens | reverse complement strand
ATGCAACTATTATGTGCATTTTCTATTCGAAACATATGATGATATAGAAATTGAATGTTTGCTAAAAGTAAGGGTTGTTAAAAAATATGAAGGTGATGCTAAAAACATTATTTTGTTATAGTCCACATAACAGAAAGTGCTCATTGAACAAAAATTCAAAAGTGAGTCACAACCTTGTGTGTTTTCCATCCTCCAACTATTATGTGCATTTTCTGTTTCAAACATATGAACAAATATTTAAATGGAATGTTTGTTGAAAGTAAGGATTGTTATAAAATATGAAGGTGAACTTCAAAACATTTTTTTTTATATTATGCATAAAAGAAAGTGCTCATTGAACAAGAATTGATAAGTGAGTCAAAACCTAGTGTGTTTTCCATCATGCAAGTATTATGTGTATTTTCTAGTGGAAACATATGATGATATTGAAATGGAATCCATCTAAAAGTAAGGGTTGTTATGAAGTATGAAGGTGAAGTTGAAAACATTGTTTGTTATAGTGTGCATAATAGAGAGTGGTCATTGAACAAGAATTGAGAGGTGAGTCACAACCTGGTGTGTTTTCCATCATGCAACTATTATGTGTATTTTGTGTTCGAAACATATGAATAGATATTGAAATGGAGTGATTTTCTAAATGTAAGGGTTGTTATAAAATATGAAGGTGAAGTTGAAAACATTGTTTTGTTACAGTGTGCATAACATAAAGTGGTCATTGAACAAGAATTGAGAAGTGAGTCACAACCCAATGTGTTTTCCATCATGCAACTAATATGTGCATTTTGTGTTTGAAACATATGAACAAATATTCAAATGGAGTGTTTTGTTGAAAGTAGGAGTTGTTATAAAATATGAAGGTGAAGTTGAAAAAAATGTTTTGTTATAGTGTACATAACAGAAAGTGGTCATTGAACAAGAATTGAGAAGTGAGTCACAACCCGGTGTGTTTTCCATCATACAGCTATTATGTGCATTTTGTGATTAAAAAATATGAACATATATTGAAATGGAGTGTTTTATTGAAAGTAAGCGTTGTTATAAAATATGAAGGTGAATTTGAACACATTGTTTTGTTACAGTGTGCATAACAAAAAGTGGTCATTGAACAAGAATTGAGAAGTGAGTCACAACCCAATGTGTTTTCCATCATGCAACTAATATGTTCATTTTGTTTGAAACATATGAACAAATATTCAAATGGAGTGTTTTGTTGAAAGTAAAGGTTGTTAAAAAATATGAAGGTGAAGTTGAAAACATTGTTTTGTTATAGTGTGCATAATAGAAAGTGGTCATTGTTCAAGAATTGAGAAGTGAGTCACAAGTTGGTGTGTTTTCCATCATGCAACTATTATGTGCATATTTTGCTTGAAACATATGAACAAATATTGAAATGGAGTGTTTTACTGAAAGTAAGGGTTATAAAATATGAAGGTGAAGGTGAAAAAAATGTTTTGTTATAGTGTGCATAATAGAAAGTGGCCATTGAACAAGAATTGAGAAGTGAGTCACAACCTAGTGTATTTTCCATCATGCAACTAATATGTGGATTTTGTGTTTGAAACATATGAACAAATATTCAAATGGAGTGTTTGCTGAAAGTAAGGGTTGTTATAAAATATGAAGGTGAAGCTGAAAACATTGTTTTGTTATAGTGTGCATAACAAAAAGTGGTCATTGAACAAGAATTGAGAAGTGAGTCACAACCTAGTGTGTTTTCCATCATGCAACTAATATGTGCATTTTGTGTTTGAAACATATGAATAGATATTCAAATGGAGTGTTTTTATGAAAGTAAGGGTTGCTAAAAAATATGAAGATGAAGTTGAAAACATTGTTTTGTTACAGTGTGCATAACATAAAGTGGTCATTGAACAAGAATTGAGAAGTTAGTCACAACCCAATGTGTTTTCCATCATGCAACTAATATGTGCATTTTATGTTCAAAACATATGAACAGATATTCAAATGGAGTGTTTTCTTGAAAGTAAGGGTTGTTATAAAATATGAAGGTGAAGTTGAAAAATTGTTTTGTTATAGTGTGCATAACAAAAAGTGGCTATTGAAAAAATAATTAAGAAGTGGACCTAATAACCCCTGTGTTTTCCATCCCTTCAACCATTATGTGCATTTTGTGTTTGAAATATGTGAATAGATATTGAAATGGAGAAGTGAGTCACAACCCCCTATGTTTTCCATTTCCTCCAACTTTTTTTTCTTTTTCTATTCACAAAACGTACAATGATATTGAAATGGAATATTCGCTAAAAGTAAAGGTTGTTATAAAATATGAAGGTGAACTTCAAAACATTGTTTTCTTATAGTCTGCATAAAAGAAACCGCTCATTGAACAAGAATGGAGAAGTGAGTCACAACCCAATGTGTTTTCCATCATGCAACTATTATGTGCATTTTGTGTTCCAAACATACGAAAAAATATTGAAATGGAGTGTTTGTTGAAAGTAAGGGTTGTTATAAAATATGAAGATGAACTTGAAAACATTATTTTGTTACAGTCTACATAAAAGAAAGCGCCCATTGAACAAGACTTGAGAAGTGAGTCACAACCCTGTGTGTTTTCTATCATGCAACTATTATGTACATTTTATGTTTGAAACATATGAATATATATTGAAATGAAATGTTTTATGAAAGTAAGGGTTGTTAAAAAATATGAAGCTCAACTTCAATACATTGTTTTGTTACAGTCTGCATAATAGAAAGTGCTAATTGCATGTGCTTGCATTTGTAAGTAAGTTTGACATAAATAATAAGACTTGAGGTGGCATTTGACATTTTTTATAATAAAATTTTACACATGGAAACAAAAAGTGTCATGAAATCTGTAAGAACATAGTATTATATTTTTTTTAATTGAGAGGAGTAAATCTTGTTGACCCAGAGCTATGAATTGGTGAGGTCACAAATGGGGGACCTCATCCCCAATGTAAATTGTCAAAAACTAAACCCCAAAGGGATTAGAGCTTTGATGGAAAGACTAACAATACAACTTAACAATCACACAATGCCACTATTGGTAGATGACCATAGTCTTCAAACATACCAAAGTACTATAATTCCAAACAATAATTGATCAATAATTACATGATCAAAGATAATACAATTCCAAATCATAATTGTTCAATAATTACATGATCAAAGATAATGTAATTCCACACCATAATTGTTTAGTAATTACATGATCAAAGACTGAATGGAAAATGAATATTTTTAGCCTCTCTCATCCTCTCCTTCAGTGCCTTTTATGTGCAATTGAGGAGACATTCAGATAAAATCTTATAGTCTTCTTTAAGTCCTTAGCACTGACGGTGGGGTGATTCCACTTACACGAGGGTTCGGGGAAGCCTCTTCTTTGACCATTGCACTTTCAACACCTTTAGGCTGTAAGAAACTCATGAATATAAATGACCACTCAATAATTAACATATGGATATAAGGAAAAGGAAACATCAGATCTAAGTGCAGAGAAAGATAATTAGTAGGGAGAGAGATGAAAGTCTAATCTGAAAACACAAACAACTTTTGTAACACATTTATATGAGCCTGTGGAGGAGAAATACAATTGAAAATAGATGACAAGGAAAAGGAAAAATAAAACAAACCAAGAAACATCGCTAATAATCGAGGACCTATTTTTTTGCTTCTTTCATAGAAGTTGAAGGAAATTAAAAAATTGAGCAAGCTAGTTTCAAGAATCAATAAAATCAGGCCTTGATCTTATTAGCGATGTTTCTTCACACCCACCACTTCCTTGTTCATACTTTCCTTGTAACGTGAAGAATGTTAACATCACATCAAATTCAAATGCATGCAACGAATTCATTCAAATTATGAAAAATACACATTCAAAAGCAGATTTCAAAATTACCCTTTCTTCCACTTTATTCCTCTGAAAGAACTAGGGACAATGTGTTTTCCAATATACTATCAAAATAGGCATATTTGTAACATAAATGAAATTTTCTAATTGAAATCACAAATTCACTCTAAAATCATACCAAAAAGCAACTGCAATGGCACATATTACAGCCAACCATGAATTTGTCCTTTAAAAGGGAAAGTGCACGATCTCCTCCCTAGGCACCCTTTCTTCTTGCTGCCCTATCAAGGTACATTTTCCTATCCCAAATTGACACAAACTTGCTTGTGCCCACCATTTCCTTGTCAATCCTTACCCTCTAATTCCAGGAATGTAAAGGTCACATCAAATTCAAATACATGCAACCAATTCATTCAAAATATCAAAATACACATTAAAACAAAGATTTCAATAGTACCCTTTCTCCCGCTTTCTTCCACTTTCCCCTTCCAAGTACGTATTTGTGGTTTCCTGTAATATGTAAAAAAATTGCAAGTGTTGCAGGATAATTAAATTTCCAAAATTTATTGCACCATCTGTTGTAAGCAATCATATAGTTTTTCAATCATAAGAAACAAAATTTTAAGGTGGACTTCCTTACATTCTTGGTGCATAAGAAACAAAAACTTTTTACAAGCAAATAATTGACAGGGGGCAGTTTGTTTTCCAACATTGAAAATAATGTGAGCATTTTTTTTTCTTGCAATCAGATGAAGATAGTGAAATGCCATTTTTATTGTAAAAAATAACATTTAATACGACTATTCATTTGAAAGTATCCATGATGAGAAAAATAGTTGACCTCAAATGATTTAAATTTCAACCCTTTTCTTTCATTTATAAGCAACCTACCATAAACAATAAGACTTCATGTGGCATTGCCTATTAGTATATTTCATATTAACATAAATAGAATTCACATTATAAACACACATCCAAATGGTTATTGTCACAGTCTGCAAAACAGAAAGTGGTCATTGAACAAGAATTGAGAAGTGAGTCACAACCCTGTGTGTTTTCCATCTTGCAACTGTTATGTGCATTTTGTGTTCCAAACATATTAATAGATATTGAAATGGAATGTTTGTTGAAAGTAAGGGTTGTCATAAAATATCAAGGTGAACTTCAAAACATTGTTTTGTTATAGTCTACATAACAAAAAGTGCTCATTGAACAAGAATTCAGAAGTGAGTCACAACCCTGTGTGTTTTCCATCTTACAACTATTATGTACATTTTCTGTTCCAAACGTATGACGATATTGAAATGGAATGTTTGCTTAAAGTAAGGGTTGTTGAATACATTCATACTTTTAATATAATTGCTGGTGGGGGATACATAAAAGTATCCAAAATCAACCGAGGTGTCACCAACTAATTGGGTTCTCATAGTGTAAGTAACCAAAAAGATTTCATTACATTCATACTATCTATGTGTAATTGCAAGTTCATAAACATTGAGTGTTATGAATCCTACAACCCAAATACTATTTTCAAACCCTTTACAAGTAGAAACCTAATTGGTTACTCACCCCTCAAGTGAATTTGGATATTCTTATATATCCTCGACTTGTAACTCCCTATAGAATGAGAAAATCCAGAACACAGAGTGTTTTCCAAGAATAGTACTTGTTACAATCTAAAACACAAGTATTAATCACATCAATGCCCTTCCCTCCCCTAGTGAACAGATAGCTTCTCGCACAAGGAATTTTTTTTTGGCATAATTCAATGTGAGAGGACACCTCCTCACTTTCCTTGACATGATGTTTCCTCCCGTCTACCGATTTCATCACTTTTATCATCCATCTTGGTAGGCCCTACACTATGCCATATCCTCATGTTATGTATGTTTTTATGTGTTTTTGTATGTACATAGGTGTGTTTTTGAGAGAGATTAGATGTGTCCATATAGGGTATTACAACATTGTGTGGGTTGAAGGTTTCATAAATCATGCACTCACATCCCACTGTGTTTTCCACCCTACAATCATACGGAGATTTAATTGTTGTTGGAAAACATTGGGTGTTTAAAAATGGTTCCTTTCATTGCATTCCTATGGTTTAAATAACAAAATATTTTCAAGATGAATACTCATACTGTTGTGTAAAATTCTAGGTTACAAAACATTGGTTTTTCAAAATCTGCAACCCACATAATGTTTTAAAACCCTTTACAAATGACAACCCAATTGGTCACAAACCCATCATCTCAATTCCATTAGTTTTTCATCTCCCCCACCTACTCTCCAACCTTTCACTTTGAACTTGCAGAATGAGAAAACCCACAACATAGAGTGTTTTCCAATAACAAAACTTCTTACATATTAACCATGGTGTTTCCTTTTGTTTCTAGTTTCGTCACTTCTATCATCCATCTAGTGGGCCACAAACTACGTCATGTCTTCATGTTATGTATGTTACCATGTATGTCGTTATGTATGTTTTCATGCATTTTTTGTGTGTACATAAGTGTTTTTGTCTAGGAGTCGAAGAAAGCTAACTCCTAGACAAAAATCACCTATGTATGTAACATGCTATCATATCCCCCATACCACATGCCACGTGGTGGACAAAAAGCACCAAGGAAAACACTTAACAAATGGCTAGTTGTGTGTCATCAGGTGGCATCGCCAGAAAAGGACGTGTGGATCAATAGGAAAGTAAAAAAGCTAGAAAAAAATGAACCTAACATCGTCATTTTCCACATTTGCATTTTCCACTTTGGTGGGTGGTGAGGGAGGAGGCACAGGTGAGGAAAATGGAGTTACAGGTGGCCGAACTAGAATAAATACTTTTCATTTTTTTAGGTACATAGGTGCATTTTTTCTACATTTTATCTATGTTTGGAGAGCTAAAAGTCACCATTTGCAATATTTCATTTTGCAGTTTGGTGGGGAGCATAGGAAATGCTATGGAGGTTGAACAAGAGAAACACATTTGACATGTGCGATAGTTAGCCAACAGGTATGTATATCTACCATTGTATATGTCGTTTTCCCATTCTGTAGGAATTGTGAAGCATGGTTGTTAAATGGGTTTCAATGAAGCATTGAATAGTGGTTAAATGGGTTTTTTGAAAAGCATTGAATGACTATTGGTTAAAGGAAAAGGGTTTTCATTGATGAAAAAATAAAATGTTTTGTTTGCATGTAGGGTTTTCATATGAAATGCATAGTTGTTTCTGTTTATGTAGAATTAAAAAACTCAATTGGAAATTCTTTACATTCACCATAGTAAGCATTTCATCTATAAAAGTATCATAACTTCTTAATGCAGAATAAATTTTGGAAATTTAACTGACCCATACACTTGCAATTCAAGCTATGATAACTAGAATCACCTTTATGTAGTGCAAAAGCTTCACATCTCTTAAAGCGTCCTTCTCAATCCACCTACCCTTGTTTTATTCAATTTTGTTTCCTCAAATATATCAACCACCTAGAAGGTAGACAAGTGTTAGTGATAGATTAAATTGGAAAATTAAAGACATTTGGTGCTACAAAGAATTATTTTTATTCAAAATTTCACCAATTTACAGTTTATATGTTGTGGTGAGTGCCAAATGCTAGCTTGCACAAACAATAAACAAACATATTAAATTATAGAATGAGAATTTAATTTCTAATTTAACCTATTGCTAACACTAGTAGTATATATCAGCAATTATATCTGCCATTTTTCCATTCTACAGGAATTGTGAAGCACTAAACGTTCATTTAGATATATAAAAAACTCATCTCTCCTAACATATGAAAGAGGCCATAACTCACAATAATCAATAAGTGCATAGAAGACATAACAAGAAGGATACCACGTACCACTATCAAACTTTTGTTTCTATCTCGTGTCTCTCAATGAACATCTAAATGACATATTGGTATCGTAACCATTGTTCAATGATATTGTAAATTGAACCATTAATTGTACAGATGATTGAGAAAATATAGATCATTACAAGAACAAAGGTTAACAATTCAACAGAAGCCTTGTTGATCACCTTGATTGACCAAAAAATAGCAGCTAATCTACCGACAAGACACATCTATGTACATACAAAAATGAATAAAAATGCACACAAAAACATACATAGAAACATGCATAACATGAAAAGAAGGAAGAATAGGATGTTAGTACAGAAAAGAGAATCAATTGAATGGAGACATGAGAGTCATATGTGAAAAGGTAGATAAATTTTGTAAACAACTTATTAAAAACAAAACATATGCATTCTCTAATTAGAAAGACACTGTAAAAGCTAAGAACAATACATTTGGGTTGCAGGTTTCATAACACACACTATTTTCCAACATGCAAGTATATATAGACAACATTCTTCTAATGAAAACCTTAAAGTTTGTAGATAATAAGAATGTACTAAAGTTCATTCACCTTCACAATTTATAGCAACTCTTACTTATAGAAAAAAAATTGAAATTCAATTTCATCATATCATTTAAAAATAAATGGGTAAACCCACAAAAGTGGTTTACAATTCAAGTGAGGAAGGAAATTTCATACAAAATGACCCCATGCCAAAAAAAATCATTTTGGGGGTTCAAGGGAACTTGTTGATCCGAACGAACCAAAATAGGGTTCGCTCGAACCATGGTTTGAGCAAACCATTTTAATGCTTGTATGACCAAAATATACATGAAACTCCCTTTTTGGAGTGGGGTTCACTCGAACTTGGGTTCTAGTGAACCCAGGCTCACAAAAAACCCCTTAATTCACTTGAACCCCCCTGGTTCGAGCAAACCCCCTATTTTCATGATTCCTACTCTCACAAAAATCAATTTTTTTGCACTTCGTAGCTCAAGCCAGATGAAAATGGTGGACTTCATAGACCCAACTAGAATCAAGTAGTCCTAGAAATGAGCTATCCAACGAATATAATTTTAATATGTTTTGGTTTTATTATCTATTTGTTTTTTTAGTTTTATTAAACATAGGTTTTACACCAAAAATGAAGCTCTATATTCTACACATGTGCAAAAATAGAAGATTATCAAAAATAAAATTTTGAAAAATATGAGTGCAATTCAGACATTGAAGTCCTTTTGATCCAACAAAATAAAACGAATTTAACATATACAAAAAGCTACGATTATACAATCGCATATGTCCTAATCTGTAATTGGTTTGACTTTTGAAATTTGATTAAAGAAAACATTCAATTAAAACTATCTAACCAAGTGGAAGCACTAACATCGAAGTTACAAATTCAAATTGAAAAAAATTAGAAATTTTATCCTCATGGAAAAGTTGTGTTATATGGTGAGCGCCACTTTTAAAAAATGTTGTTTTATGAAAGAAACTAGTTTTCGAGGGAGATGGAAAATGAAGTGAAATATGATTCCAAAAATTTTGAAAAAAATATATTTAGAATCTATAGAAAAAATTTCACCAAACTCTAGTTTGCATCATCTTCACCTCACCTGGCGAAGCACTATAAGTGCCTCAAAGTGAATATTTAGTTAAAAATATTATTTCAGTTGTCCGCTTATTAAAATTGTAAAACCACTATTGTGGGATTCACCCAAATGCACAATATAATTTGTAAGCTAAAAGACAATGTGGTTTGCCATTTATTTCCATTTTGTACATTCAAAGTTAATGGCTGAGAGCACGAGCAGAATGTCTTGAAAAGATTTGTTAATTAGGCGTGAGGGAATGCAATGAAATGCAACGCTTTATAAACACCTAATTATTTTCCAACAACCATTAAAATCTCTAAATGAAGCCGCAACATTGAAAACACTGTGGGAGGTGAGTGCATGATCTATGAAACCTCCAACCCACACAATGTTGTAAAACCCTTTACAGACACAACTAATCGCTCGACAAAACGCACCTATATACATACAAAATTACATTAAAAAATACATGACAACATACATGGAAACATATATAACATGAAGAGCAGACATAGTGTGGGACCCACCAAACAGATGATAGAAGTGACAAAACCTACAGATGGAAGGAAAATTCATAGCGAGGAAAGAGAGGAGGTGTCTCATCACATCGAATTATGCTGACATTTTTTTGCCTTGTGCAAGAAGCTATCCATTCATTGCGGGAGGGAAGGGCGTTGATGTGATTAAGACATGCATTTTAGATTGTAACAAGTATTGTTCTTGGAAAATACTATGTGTTCTGCATTTTCTGATTTTGTAAGTTGAAAGCAAATCATTGGAAAGCAAGGGGGAATTGCAGGTGGGGGAGACAACCAAGCAACTTGAGGTGAGGGGTTTCTAACCAACTATATGTACATAGGTGTGTCAGCTCAGATTTCCTTACTTACCAATTGGGTTTTTACATCTAGAGTGTTTTACAACATTGTGTGGGTTGCAGATTTCTTAACACTCAAGTGTTTCCCAATCCCATTACATTCTTACTATCTAATTCACAAAAGGATCTCAAGATAATCACAAAACATACCAAATTAACATGAGGGGTGAGTAACCAATTAGGTTGTTACTTGTAAAGGGTTTTAAAACATTATGTGGGTTGCAATTTTGAAAAACCAATGTTTTGCAACCTGAAATTTTACAAAACAGTATGAATGCAATTTAGACAGTACAAACAATGTGAGTATGAGTTGTCATTTTCAAATATTTTTTTCTGGCGTGAGAATTGGAAGCAAAATGATGTTTGCATTTTCAATTTGGAGAAAGAAGGGGGGAAAACACTCTATCTTTCATGTTTGCACATGTATTGAAAGTTGAAGGTTGGAGTGCACATGTAGGAGTTGGAAGAGAAAACCAATGTTTTGAAACCTAGAATTTAACAAAACGGTATGAATCTAATTTAGACAATACAAATGTAATGAAAGGCACCTTATAACTAGACTTACGCAAAATAAAAATTATGTTTCTATTTCTTAATATGATCCAAATATACATGCACAGTATGATTGCAGGTTGGAAAACATAGTGGGAGGTGAGGTGACAACATGATTTACGAAAACTCCAACACACAAAATGTTGTAAAACCCTCTACACAATGAAGCCAAATACCTTAATAGTTGTCTAGAAAATGGTGCCTATCACCACACTCCTACGGTCTAAATAACACAAAGTTTTTCAATACATACATACTATTTTGGAAAATTCTAGGATGCAAAACACTATGTTTTACAAAACCTACAACCCACCTAATGTTTCAAAACAATTTAGACACTAGTATTTGAGGGATATTTAGGTGCATTTTTTCTATTTTTTTGTGTGAATTCCTATAACTCCATTTCCATTTTCCTTGGCCACGTGTCCCTCCCCAACTAGTAAATTGAAGAAAATAATGTGGTTCGACCACCTGCAACTCCATTTTCCTCACCCGCACCTCCTCCCTCCCCAACCACCAAACTAGAAAATGAAAATGTGGAAAATGACAATGTTAGATGTGGTTTTTTCTAGCTTTTTATCTTTCTCACCAAAGTTGCATGTCCTTTTCCAGCGATGCCACCTAATGGCACACAGCTAGCCGTCTGTCAAGTCTTTTCCTTGGTGCTTTTTCTCCACCACGTGGCATGGGGTATGGGGGTACGATATCATGTTACATACATAGGTGCTTGTTTTCTAGGAGTTAGCTTCTCCCCTAATGGTATACTATACCAGTATTAAAGGCCAATTCATATAAATACTAGTATTAGAGGGAACAACTGATAGGAGATAGTGTGTTTTCCAACACTACAAATAATGTAAGCATTTTATTTAAACACAACAATGGAAGGTGTGATTTTGAAGACATTCATACTATTTTGTAACATTCAATGTTGCAAAACTGTATGTGTTAAGAAGCAAGCAACCCACCATGAGACAACCCTTTATATTTAAACAAAGAGATTCAAATAACTGAAACCCAATATTGTGTTTTCCAAATTGCAATTATTTTGTGCACTTTTTCTTTTCTATCATGCAAAATTTAAACACAAAAATGGAAGGTGTGATTTTGAAGACATTCATACTGTTTTGTAACATTCCATGTTGTAAAATCGTAGGTGTTAAGAAGCGGGACAGTGTATTTTCCAACACTGCAAATAATGCAGGCATTTTGTTTAAACACAACAATGGAAGGTGTGATTTTAATGACATTCATATTATTTTGTAATATTCCATGTTGCAAAACCATAGGTGTTAAGAAGCAAGACATTTTGTTTTCTAGCACTACAAATAATGCGGGAATTTTATTTAAACACAACAATGGAAGGTGTGATTTTGAAGACATTCATACTATTTTATAATATTCAGTGTTGCAAAACTGTACATGTTAAGAGGAAAGAAACCTACCGGGAGACAACCCTTTACATTTAAACAAGGAGATCCAAATAACTAAAACCCAACATTGTGTTTTCCAAATTGCAATTATTTTGTGCACTTTTTCTTTTCAATCATGCAAAATTTAAACACAGCAATGCAAGGTGTGATTTTGAAGACATTCATACTATTTTGTAAAATTCCATGTTGCAAAACCGTAGGTGTTAAGAAACAAGACAGTTTGTTTTCCAACACTACAAATAATGCAGGCATTTTATTTAAACACAACAATGGAATGTGTGATTTTGAAGACATTCATACTGTTTTGTAACATTCCATGTTGCAAAACCGTAGGTGTTAAGAAGCAAGACAGTGTGTTTTCCAACACTACAAATAATGCGGGCATTTTATTTAAACACAACAATGGAAGGTGTTATTTTGAAGACATTTATATTGTTTTGTAAAATTCAATGTTGAAAAATCATACGTGTTAAGAGGAAAGCAACCCACTGTGAGACAACCCTTTACATTTAAACAAGGAGATTCAAATAACTGAAACCCAACATTGCATTTTCTAAATTGCAATTATTTTGTGCACTTTTTTTTTTCAATCATGTGAAATTTAAACACAATGGAAGGTGTTATTTTGAAGAAATTCATACCATTTTGTAACATTCCATGTTGCCAAACCGTAGGTGTTAAGAAGCAAGATAATGTGTTTTCTAGACAACACTATAAATAATGCAAGCATTTTATTTAAACACAACAATGGAAGGTGTGATTTTAATGATATTCATATTATTTTGTAACATTCAATGTTGCAAAACTGTACATGTTAAGAAGCAAGCAACCCACCGTGAGACAACCCTTTATATTTAAACAATGAGATTCAAATAATTGAAACCCAACATTGTGTTTCCCAAATTACAATTATTTTGTGCACTTTTTCTTTTCAATCAAGCAAAATTTAATCACAACAATGGAAGGTGTGATTTTGAAGACATTCATACTATTTTGTAGCATTCCATGTTGCAAAACCATATGTGTTAAGAAGCAAGAAACCCACTGTGAGACAACCCTTTACATTTAAACTGAGAGGAGATATTGTGTTTCCCAACACTGCAAATAATGCAAGTATTTTATTTATTCCAATCTGATGAAGAAAGTTAAATGCCATTTTGACTATAGCAAAGAGTTGTTCAAAATGAGAATGTTAATGAGAAAATAAAAGATTTTGTTTGCGTGTACAATTTTGGGTTTGGGTTTCCATTCGAAATTCTCTTTTTGAAAACCCACCAACTCATAATGTTTTTTCAAATCTGCAACCCACATAATTTTTTTTCAAAACCCATCTTCACAACATAAAAACCCACAAAAACACACAAAACACCTCTACATTTGAAATGAAAACCCCTTTATTTCTTCATAGTCAAATTTCAAAACCCTCGTAAAAAAAATTCTTAAACAGCTATGCTGAAAACCCTACACATAAACAAAACATTTCATTTTCATTTCATAGAAAACCCATTTAGCAACAAACCCATTAAACCCTACACGCAAGCAAAACATTTTATTTTTATTTCACAGAAAACTCATTTAACTGTCGTGCTTCATAGTTCATTGCTTCACAAAAACCCATTTAACAGTTGTGCTTCACAGTCCCTACAAAATGGCAAATGGCACATAAAATTACAATTACATACCTATTGGCGCCGCAGGTCTTGAATGCATTTCAGGGGTTTTTGCTCGTTCAACCACCTGCAACTCCATTTTCCACGGCCGCACATCCCTCCCTAGCCAACAAACTCCAAAATAAAAATGTGGTCCGACTGCCTGCAACTCCATTTTCCTCAACCACACATCCCACCCCAGCCAGCAAACTGAAAAAAATCAATGTGGATCGGCCGCCTGCAACTCCACTTTCCTTGCCCATGCCTCCTCCCTACCCATCCACTAAACTGGGAAATGCAAATGTGGAAAATGGCGATGTTAGATGTGTTTTTGTCTAGCTTTTTGACTTTCTTGCCAAAGCCACGCATCCTTTTCGAGTGGCGCCACCTAACGGCACATGGCTAGCTGTCCGTCAAGTCTTTTCCTCGATGCTTTTTGTCCGCCACATGACATGGGGTATGGGGGTACGATATCATGTTACATACATAGGTGCTTTTTGTCTAGGAGTTAGCTTTTCCCCATTTATTTTAGGTCTGATTATATATTGTTTTATCCTTCTATTAGACCTAGATATTGGTAGGGTGCTATTTATTTCCCTGAAACAATATATAATTTTCAAAGTTATGCAATCATTGAAATGTTTTCTAGCCAGAAAATCTGAATTCAGTGAATTGTCTTACAGCGAAATCATTAAATCTACTTTCTACCAAGTGCAAGGAACATTTCAAACAGTGACGTTTTGTTTTGACTTTCATCAATACAAAGTTAATAAGTATAAATTACTCTTCATAAATTATGATTAACATTTTTATCTCTTTATTATAATTGAGAAAAACCATCCATATGTGAGTGCAGGTCAGAATGATTTGATAGGCCGGTCCAGAAAAGAAAGCTTGGTTGCTGCTTTTGAAACACTCAGCACATTAAATACCAGCGGTTTATATGAACACCTCACCCCATAAAGGAACAACTCCATAATTATAGTCTCTGGTATGATATGGTTTGTTAAGAGTCGTTATCGATTTGATGGAACAAATGATAAAATAAAAATACGCCACTCAAGACGAGTCATATCTAATAATATATAAAGAAAATGGCTACTCTTGACAAATGCAGTATGTTTATCATATATGTCATTAAAAATATTAAAATATCAAATTGATTTTTAGATAAATATGAATCATTGAATTGAATTAATTATAATACATATTAATAGAACACAGATCGTGCATTTGAATCTGAGTTAATTACATAAGAGTATTAGTATGAATATTATTGTATTTGATTATGTAAATCTTTTTTTTTTATCAATATTTCAGATTATATTTTGTAATTCATCATCCTATGAATCATAGAATATGATTCAAAATATAATAATACAATAAATTTTGAAACATGTAGTTGAAATGTACATTTTTGAAGTGTGTTGTTATTGGAATATATTGTTATGTAATTAAAAATATAAAAAATTCTGCAGTTTATAATATTAATTTGGTGTATTTCTGAATTTGAAAAGTTCACATCATCTAATACATAAAGATATCAAGTTAATATTATGAACTGTGAAAATTTCATGTCTTTAATTACATAGCAGTATGTTTGAATAACAACTCACTTCAAAAACATATATTTCAATCACAGCACGTTCCAGAAACCCCAGACATGATTTTTTAAATGACAGAATAGACAGAATACCATTTGACAACCCTAGATATAATTATATGAGAATAGGCGCATCCCCATATTAAAAGCCATAGACATTTTATAATATGGATATTTTATTTCAGATCCAAGGAGAAAAACAAAAACATATATTAACAACATCAAGTTTCTACACTCTTGATAATGAAATGTTTAGTTTTCTGGATTGAAATTGTGTGCATTTTTATGAATCAACGTTTCGGATCAAACTCCATGATCTATCGTCAGGATAATGGATCATGGAGTTTGATATTATCCTCATCATGTTATCCTCACGATGGATCATGGAGTTTGATCCGAAACGTTGATTCACAAAAATGCACACAGTTTCATATTATCCTGACAATAGATCATGAAGTTTGATCCCAAATGTTGATTCACAAAAATGCACACTGTCTCAATCCAGAAAACTAAACATTCCAAAACATATATTTCAATCACAACACGTTTCAAAAACACCAGACATAAATTACAGAATACCATTTGATGACCCTAAATATAAATGGTATGAAAATAGCCACTTGTATTTTATAATATATTTTATTTCAGATCTGAGGAGAAAAACACTAAAATTGTATGCGGAATAATGTAAGTTAACCCGTTACGGTGCTTTCCTTCGTTACCAAGCAGGCATTTGTTCTGCTAGCACTATCTATTCCTTTCCCTTTTTTTTTGACATAGCTTTTTGATTGCTATGAAACTCCTTGCACTTTTGGCTGCCGACTTGTCAGATTAGAGGATTCTACACGCTTCTCGAAACGTCGGGAAGAGTGAAAGAGGGGAAAATCTGATTGGGGCGATAAGGAATCCGCAGAGAGATAAAGATCAAATCTACACTTCTCAAAATGCGTGCAGCCGTTATACTCCTCATATGGGTTTATCAGAATGAAAACGCAATTCTTTCACTGACATCGACTTTCTGTCCTCTCCCAAAAAAGGTAAATTCTTGCCATCTCAAAGACCATGCTTAGTGGATGATTCCATTTTTAGTTCTGTTTTACTATTTCTAGAAAGCTTTACTCTGCTATAAATAGTGTTGAAACCAAAGGATTTCTCACCGTTTCCCTGTCTGGGACTCTCTTGTGTTCTTAATGTTTCCTCGTCTGGACTCTTCTTCGGTATTCTTTCTTGGTCACCAAGACCTGTGGCAGAAGAGAGAGGAGCGGCCAGCCCCAGCCTTAGAGCTTAGGCTCAACTCCCCCTGCATCCTCCTTCCCAGCTCAGTCCTAGGCAAGAACTCCTGTCCCATGTGCCTTCGACTCCTTCATAATCCTGTACCCATGCTACAGCTACTATATCTTCCCGACTTTTATTGGCATCAGATGCTGTCACTTTTAGAGCCCACAGGTACTAAACCTCTGGGGAACAGAGGTGGAGAGTGATTAGCGATCCGAATGGAAGTTTTTATTATGTCTCTACTCTCATATTGCATCTTCAATTTGTTATAAGGTATGGTGAGTTATGAACTAGGTTTAGATTTGTGCTGTCTCAATTTTCTTTTAGATAAAAGACTATTACTATCATATAGATCTGTTTAATATTTTGGGTTTAGATGATTATTATTGTTAAGGTATGGTGAATCATGGGTTAGGTTTAGATTTGAGCTGTCTCAATTTTCTTTGGATAAAGACTATTACTATCAGATAGATCTGTTTTATATTTTGAGTGTAGATGATTATTATTGTTAAGGTATGGTGAGTCATGGACTATATTTAGATTTGAGCTGTCACAATTTTCTTTGGATAAAGACTATTTCTATCAGATAGATCTGTTTTATATTTTAGGTGTAGACAATAATTATTGCTTCTATAATTTGTGAAGTTATTGTATCAAATATAGTTATTTTCTAATCTGTTTATGAATGATTACAATTGTTCTTGAAATCTGTGATGGTTTAGTTCTATTGGTTATTAAAGATTATAAGAGCTGGTGTTAATAATCTACAGAATATTTTGTTCTAAGAGCTAGTTAATTTGATTTCTTTCTTTTTTGAGGAGGACACTGATTTATCTTTCTTGATCTGTTTTTTTTTGCATTCTTGTCTCTAATTCTATATCATTTTAATGATGGATCATAGAGTATGATCTGAAACATTAATGTTAAGCATTGTTACAGTCAAATCAGGAAATCTATGTATATGTTTGCAACTGTATGCCCACCAACTGATATTGTAACTTCTGATTTATAATTATGTATCCAAAAAATGTATATACTTGATAATGTATTGAGATTATGTTTTATTTAGACAATACATTTAAATAACCTGATTTTCATCATATCGTTCTTTTTATATTAAAATTAAACTAAAATAAAAAATACAGCAGTGGGAATATGACATGATTTGTAAAGCACTACATTTGAAGTACATACATTTGAGAAAAACAAACAAGTACAAGGAAAAACATCTATATTTAGATTTGTAACTTAATTGTAAATCAACTTTTTTATTTTGAAAATATTATTAAATGCAATTTGTATACCTTGATATTTTATGCTACTCTAAATGTGTGAATCTAACTAAGAAACATGAAAGACAAAACACCAAGGACTCCTCAAGATTAGCCAAAAGAGAGTTACAACGAAAAGGAATGCAAATAAAATGAAACACAAAACACTTTTACCTCCCTTGTTGCTGAAACTTCTTTGATTGGCCCTTGCTTGGATGGGTTGTGTGCTCCTTAGATGATAGATTGAGTGATTAAAATGCAAGCTTCAACATGCAAAATGATGGACAAAAGATGGTTGAATGATCTAAAATGACTTGGACAGCATGTGGAAGGTGAGATGCTGTAAAGCAAACGCGCATACAGTTGGCGAAAAATCAAAAGTAGTCACAGGAGAAGAAATTTGCATTAGCTTATGCTGCTCCCTGTGTTCGAAGAAGTGTTGTTGTTAGTTGGTGGAAGGCAAATGGGCGCGATGTGAAGTTGCTCAAATCAAGGGCTGTGAAATGCCCTTTGAGGAGGGGGTGATTATAGGGAGAATTTGAATTCTAGAGAATTCAATCTGGCCAAGATTAATATTTCAACACGCCAAGATAGCTTTGTGGGTTGAGAACCCACGCTGCTCCCCGCCACATCTTGACATGTGGGAGGGTGAAATGGACAAGAGGATATGAGGTGAGATGAGCTGTCAAGAGGGGTGTTAGCTGAGGTAGAGGAAGCACAAGTACCTTGCAAGCAATGGGGAGATGGGAAGAATCTTGGTGAATAAAAGTGTGAATTTAAATCTACAAATGGATTAAAGCGAATCTAGAGGGTGTGCTGTGCGGGCCCAAAAGGTGGACTTGGTCAAGTGGTGATTGTGACAAGTCCAAGGTTGGTCAAGCATGTGCGTGACAGCAATGTCCACCTGCAAAAGCCTTTGAAGGATAACGCACTGAAAACCACACACATGATAAACTCAGGACAAAAGAAATCAAAGCACCCTTTATGTTCTACTTGAAATTAATTAATTTTATAATTAATTAGATATAAATTAGGGGCTAATTACTGCAGCCAACTTGCAAGTTGAGTGATGTGACACATCCTAACTGGGCGATTTCTAGGCATGTGCACATCCTTAATGAAGAAATTAGGAGTATTGGATTAGGATTAGATGAAAATGATATGTGAGGAATTAAATAAATGTAATATTTATTTAATTTATTTGATGAAAAGAGGATTAAGGAGGGTAAGGTATTTAATTATTAATTAAATACCTTAGGATTTGGCAGAATTAAAGATATTAATTAAATAATACTAATATTATCTAATTAACTAGGTTAAGAGGATGTTTAGATGAAAGTGATAAATTTGGATAAATTGTCCAAATTTGATGTCTACAAGATTAATGAATCAACATTTATAAAAAGAGGATTTTGAAAAATTCTAAGATCTTTAAGGGGAAGTAATAGTGTGTGGATTCTCTATTGTGAGGTCTTTGAATCTAAATTTTTCCTTCTGGAGTTTCATGTGGGAATCTTAACTTCTAGGAATAGGTGTGACACTTACAAAACATGATGGTACTTTCCTTTATCGAGGCTAAATGTGAAGGACTATTATCATTATTAGGGTTGTTTATTCTTTGGTTGTAAAATAAATAATGAAGTTAAATGAGAAGGACTATTATCAAGTTTGAATTTTTCTTTTCCATTGTAAGATAAAGACCCATTAAAGGGTTAAGAGATCAACATTCAGGAAAAGAAATGTTGTGTGATTTCACCATTATGAGGTTTTTTTTGTATGGTGTTGCATGTGAGAATCTTGAGGTCCATGAGTAGGCATGAATCTTACAAAAGATTATGGTACTTTTCTTTATTGGGACCTTGTTTGGCTTTTGGTTTTAAAATAACAATGAAGTTAGATGAAGAACTATTACAAAGTTTGGTTTTTTCTTCTTCATTAGGAGAAGAATTTAATTGTGGAAGAAGATTCTTAAATAATTATTATTTCTCTTATTAAATGTATTTCAAATTAGGAGCTAGGTAAACTTCTTTAGAAGCATGCATGGCTAGCTCACTTTTAAAGAGATCTATTTATCTCACTATTGAAGGGAGGTCAATGTGGCTATACACTAAACTAGTTACAATGCAAATTAGGACTAATTTTCATTCTTCATCTTGAAGCTTGGAACTTGAAGAGTATTTGAATAACCACTTTGTTTGTCTTTCGCTTAGTAAGGGGGTGAGACCCATTTGATGGTAAGGGATTTTAATTGTCATTGTTATTACAAGCAAGTCTTTATTGCTACTATGGATTTAAAATTTGGACTATAGCAAGACTAAATGCATCTAAATACTGGAACTCAATTCAAATTAAACAAAAATCTCCATTAGAGAAAATGGAATGTAGGAGCATCCAGGCTCATAACAATCCTACATCACCAAAAATATATTTTCTTTTCATGTTCAATATTTTGAATTTTTGGAAGAGCATATTGTGAATTTTTGTAAGGATATGATTATTTATTTGTGAGGATTTTATTTCCATTTCATACATCAAGGTCAAGGAGGGTGTTTAATGTGATTTGCAAAATTACATAATTCCAAGGCTCTAGGGGTTGAAATGGTCTATTTACCATGGTGGAAGGAGATTTTGAAGGAAAATTAAAATTAATTAATTTTCTCAATTTGGACACCTATGGAAGTGTGCATAAGACAAGTGACTTTTTCCATTACTTTTTTATCCTAATTCTTTCAATTATGGTTCCTATAATGGAGAAAAAAATAGTAATATGTGGAAAACAAATTAATGACTCTTCAATTTAAAATTTGGGGTGAATGAGCATGACTTGTTTATTGATTTTATCCATTTTTAAAATGCATATACATCAACAAGATGTTTGATATGGTACAACAACTTTGGATGACACTTTTGGAAGCAACAAACTATGTCTTATTTTATTAAATTATGTAGGAATTTTAAGGATCAACGGAAGAAAAAAATTGGAAACCACCTTTTGGTGTTTCACATAGTTGAAACCCTATATAAATATAACTTTTAATGGTGTCAAGAAGCAACAATCAAAAGCAACAAGTTCGAGGAAAGAATTTGCATGTTGCTCTAGAGAATTGCATGAAGGAAAGTGTGGAAAATTATATTTCCAAGAGGGGAGGGATAAAGAAGAGAAGAAGAAAGTTGCAAGTGTGTTTTGTGTATTCAAGGTAGCCATGAGAGCTGTAGGATGAAGGAAAAAAAAATATTTACAAAGAGAAGTGAAGCCAAGAATGTTGTAGGCAAGAGACTTTGAAGATTTGAAGGCATGAAGTGCCTAGAAAGCCTTGTAAATTTTTTGAATTTGATTTCTTGTTGAAATCCTCACTACATGTAATTGTTCTTGAGGAATTTTGTTGTATGAATGTACATATGAAAATGATAATAAAGATATGTTTCCGATCTTGTTACAAAACATATGTTGTCCTTGTTATATGTGAAAGAATGTGGGTTGGATGAGATGTTCAGGCTACAAGATTGAGTTTGATAAGACCACCTAATATTGTCTACATCAACTGGTATTAGAGAAAGTGTGATGCTAGAATGCATGTGAGGAGAAGGATTTCATATTTTGAGAGAGATATAAGGTTTGATGAGTTATGAGAATTTATTTTATGTAATTATTTTGGGCTATCCTCCAATAGAGATAAGACTAGGTAGAAGGTGTGCAAATGTCCTCTATTATGTGAAAGTGGGTAGAGGGGGTTTTCAGAGTTACATCTTCTAGAATCTTTGTTGGATAGAGGATAGTTATGGTTTTGTCTTTTTTTTTTGCAAATTGTGAGTGGGTTGTAAGTGTTTAGACAAATTTCAAGGAAGAAGAGTATGGGGTTGGACTTGGGTAGGGCTGTAAAAATTTATTTTATTGAGAGGAGAGAATGAATTTTGGAAGATGAGAGTTGGGATATTTAAAATAAGTTTGTAGAAATATCCAAGAGGTTAGATGTCTTGGAGGAAAGTATTATGAAAGGAAATATGAAAGAAAAATAAAAGAAGATGGGAGAATTTGAATCCTAAAATTTTTCTAATGTTATTTCATTTGCAAGGAGAAGAGAAGATGAAGCAAAGATGAACAAATAGATAACGTTGAAGAATAAAATATCATGAAAGAAGATGAAAAGGGAAAGAATAAGATTGTAGCTAGAGCATGTCTTTCAGAAGGTATGGAAGTGGATGATATTGTAGCAATGACATGTCTTAGAACTTGAAGGTATGGAGGCTTTGATGAATGAGGATGTGGATGGAGAAGATGTTACTTATGAATGAATTGGAATATACTACACATAGTTTACTATATGAAATGGAGCTTCAAACACTTAACTCCATAGTTTACTACACATAGTTTAATATATATGAAGGCATGCGTAAACTATGTGTAGTATATTCCATGTTGATAAACAAAGGTAATGGTTAATATTTTTCATTTTTATGATGATGAAGATGATATTGAGTTTTATGTAGATGAGATGATGAAAATGGAAGAATAGATTGATGAAAGGGTGGCAATAAATGTAAAGGAGTGTGAAGAGGAAGTGCAAATGGAAAATTTTAAATTCCATGATATTGTTTATTTGTATGCAGGTGTTGTAGGGGAGGATGGATTGTGGTGGGTTAAATCCCATAAGAGAAGAGAAGAGAGGAAAGCGTATTTGGTCGTAGAGTTTCATATATGGTGGAAAAAATGCATAAGTGAAAGAGGGATTGGAAAACACATTTTGTAAAGGAAGATAGGAAGAGTTCTTGAAGGTAAATGTTGGGAAAGGAAAAGAAAGAAAAAATTCATGGTACTTGTGAATGTATTGGAATATACTACACATAGTTTACTATATGAAAGGGAGTTTCAAACACTCAACTCCGTTTTGTGAGTCATTCTCATAAACTTCTTACCTAGTGTGTTTGATGCAGGAGGATCTAGGCTCACAAGCAATCCTACAACCAAAAATATATTTTATTTTCATGTTTAGTATTTTACATTCTTGATGTAGGTTTGAGCTTCAAGAGCATGCTGCAAATTTTTGTAGGGATATGATTATTTATTTGTGAGTAATTTATTTCCATTTCATTCATCGAGGTCAAGCAAGGTGTTTACTGTGATTTACAAAATTACATAATTTCAAGGTTCTAGTGGTTGAAATGATCTATTTACCATGGTGGAAGGGGATTTTGAAGGAAAATTATTTAAAATTAATTAATTTTCTAAATTTGGATGCCTCACAATGTGTGCATAAGACAAGTGACTCTTGGCATTCCATTTTGGTCTTATTCTTTCAATTTTGGTTCCTAAAATGGAGAAAAAAACTAGTAATTTTTAGAAAACAAATTAATGACTTCAATTTCAATTTTGGAGTGAATGAGCATGACTTGGTTATTAATTTTATCCATTTTTCAAATGCATATACAACAGAAAGATGTTTTATATGGTACAACAAATTTGGATGGAACTTTTGGGAGAAAGAAATTATGTTTTATTTCATTTTCTATAGGAATTTTAAGGGTAAAAAAAAGAGAAATTTGGAAATCACTTTTTGGTGTTTCACATAGTTGAAACCCTCTATAAATGTAAAATTTATTGTTTCAAGAAGCAGAAATAAGAAGCAACAAGTTTGAGGAAATAATTTGTATGTTGCTCTAGAGGATTGCATGAAGGAAAGTGTGGAAAATTATCTTTCCAAGACAGAAGTGATAGAAGAAGAGAAGAAGATAGTTTCAGGTATGTTTTGTGTTTTCAAGGAAGCCATGAGAGCTATAGGATGAAGGGAAAAAATAGATTTATAAAGAGGATTCAAGCCAAGAAACTTGAAGGCGAGAGACTTTGAAGATTTGAAGGCATTAAGTTCTTAAAAGCCCTTGTAAAATTTCTAAATTTTATTTTTTGTTGAAAGCCTCACTATTGGAGTCATTGAAAAAGTAACCCTTCTACTTTTTTTGACTTGTTTGGGACCTCCCTATGATTTTGGCTTAATATTTCCTTGATTTAATGTTGTAATGTGGATAACACATTCACATTAGGTCCCGGACCTTGTGGAACTTAATATGATCTTTAATGGTGCCCCTTGTAAAAGTGTTGTGAAGTGTTGTAACACACTTTCACACTTTTTATAGGGTTTTATCAATTAACTAAGCATAATAAACATAATTTTAATCATAATCAGCATTGATATTGCATTATTTGGAGTGTTGTAATGTGTTGTAAGACACTTTCACATTCCTCTAGGCTTTTTATTAATAATTGGTCTTTCTTATGCTTTAATTGGCCCTATTTGCATCCACAAAGTTTCCCATTTATTAGCATCTTTTTAGGATAATCTTGACAAACCCTCAACAGTAACCAATCATGGGTATGTGCAGATCATGATGGGCCAAAAGTGGCTTTTACATGATGGTTTTGTTGGGTATGTAATTCTAATTCACTTTTTACCCAAACTGATGAAATGAAAAAGGGTTTTAGCTGATATTCCTCAGCTTCCACCAATAAAACTTCATGCTTTACTTTGACCTAATAAATAACAATATTTATTTTCTATTTAAAATTACAACTAAAAGTCCTAATTGATAGAAGCTGGATTGAAAAACATCTATAGCTTTGAAACCAAAAGATCAAGCATTTTTGAATCAAAAACATGTGTCACATTATATGCCACCATAGGATTTAAAAAATAAAAGAAACAGAATTCTGCTTTAGTTTTGACAGTTAAGATGGTTAGACATACGAAGTTTTATTTTTAAAAGTTGAAATAAAAAAATTCATACCACCATTTACTTGGAAAAAATTACAAAAAATATGCATCACATTGGGACATAGGTCCTCACCATATCTAAAAATCTTATAAAAAATATTATCATTTTATTTGTATAGGGTGGTCAAATGCATGCAACACCTACTTTTTATTTTTCCCTGAAATTTAAGTACTAATCGCATTGAAATTTCAAATTTTCACTCAAATAGATTTTTAAAAAATAAAAACCTAGTAGTTTTAAAACTACATTAAATTTTTTACAGATTTTATTCTTACATATTTTTGAAATAATATAGATAACTTATTCAAATTTTTACGTCAAGTTTCCTAACTCTGATTTTTTTCATTTTTCTGCCACTTAAGGGCCTTATTTTTTCCATGATGATCTTGCACATACCCTCATAATTCCGCAGTGTGTTACGCTTCAGGTGGGTCTGCATTTGAATGTATTTAGAACCACCGCACCTCAAATGGAATGGAGTCCTATGTGACTGCAAAATTCAAATTTAAATCAAACTTCGACGAGATTTTATTCCTCCTGACTCATGTCAAATTAGAAAAGGTATTTTCAAAATTCTTCCATAATTAAGTATAGCCATGCTGCCCTTTTTCTAATTCCCATATTCTCACCTAGCATTCAAAAATTTCAAAGGAGTACTGGAGCACCTGCCAAGAGTATTCAAGCAACTTCATGGTACCGTATCAATAATTCTAGAGCATCTTTCAAGTGTCATTCATCATGTCAAAGATTTCTTGCATCATGTTGTTTTAGAGCTAACAATTGTGATGTAGGGTTTGTAATTCAAGCAAGAGCTTCATTCAAAATCTATCAACATCAAGCAAGATTCTAAGTCCACATCTATTGGAGCCATCACTTACATGTTTGTAACACTTAAATGCAAGGGTTTGGAATAGGTTGTAGATTTACCAAGAAGCAAAGTTGGAGAAAAGTTGTCAAATCCCTCAAAGTTGTCAAAGTTGTCATCAAGCCTTGGAGAAGCTTGGAGAAGACCTACAGGTGGTATTTTGCAGTTTCAGATCTAAAAACTAGTCAAAAAGAGTAGAGCAGATCAAGAGGAACAAAATCCACTTCAGAATTTCTAGAAAAATAGAAGTGGACTGATTCACCACTATTGGCGAATGAGTCCCACTATACAGGCCTAATCAAGATTTTTACAAATTTGGATATCGTTTTGGCTTAAACATGTTCCTGTACATTTTCCCATAAGTTGGAATGATTCACCTAGCCTATTGTATGAGTCCCAATCAACTTCAACAACAAAATTTTCAGTGATCCAGACCTCCATCTTGTCTTCTTCAATCTTACAGGTGCACACTTATAGTCTCATAGCTTTTTACTGTATTTTGTTCACTTTATTAGGTCATTTAGATCTAGTTTGAATTTCACATTGTGTTTTACAACATCTTATAGGTCATTTTGCATTCATCTTAATTTCACACTGTGTTTTCCAACATATTATCTTTTCCAAGTTTACACTTGGTAGTGAACCCCTCATTAGCTACCGTTCAATCCCCAACATAGCTCTATTGCTAGATTTCAATCTCTTTTGCATTGAAGTCTCTAGGGTTATCCTTGAGTGGAGCCTCTTTGAAAGTGGGTGTGAATACATTCATACATTCCCTCATTTTCCTCAGTTCCATTTTGGTGAACCTGCATTTAGGACATCATTATTTTGATTTGGAGTGTATTTACATCCTACATTTAGCTTACATTAACATTGCATTAGGTTTTGCATTGGTTAATTTGAATTCTAGGGTCTTATATTTTGTAGTAGTGAAAAGCTCATTTAGCTTGCATTATTGCATTTAATTTCTTTGAAAATTAGTAAAATTACATGTATTTGCATCTTAGATTTTCATTAGAAAACATAAAAAGCATAAAATTTAATTCAAATTTTTTGAAAATTTTCAAAAAACTAGCACCTGGACTCATTCGCCACCTTGGGCGAATCAATCCCCTTGCATATTTTTTTATTGCATTTTCTGGCATTTACAGTCCATTTTCTGAGTTTCTATTTGTTGTTGCTACCTCTCTATTTCAATTTGCAGACCTTCTGTTTCACTCAATTCATTGGATCTAGCTTAAGTTCATTCATCTTATGCATTGCTTAAAATTAAAGTTGCATTTATAATATTATTACATAGCTTGGAATCTGAAATTTGCATCATGGATATGTGTTTTAACAAGCTTTGGACGTCATTAAAGTCCTTAGTGTATGTGTCAAGTTGTGCTTTTGGAAATGACCCTAATGACATTAAACTCACTCATGCTCAATCAATTCCTAATGTATGTCCTCCTTGTGATGTTGACATCATTGGAGAAGATGATGACAACATGAATAGGTTCCTAAACTACTGTCTTTACAACCTTGAAGCTAATGCATCCTTCTATCTATCCATGAAACAACAAGATCTTCCTACAATACCACCTCTTGAGATGTTTGGTTACTTACATCCTGAAACAAAATTTGAACCTAAGTTCCCTATAACAGGTGAACCTAGTTCCTCTAGAAAAGAAAACACTCAGCCGTTTTATGATAGTAAAGTAATAAACACTCCCATCAATCTTGAAGAAACATATGGAAGAGGATTCACAATCTTGAGCAAACAAGGATGTGACACAACAAGTGAACATGAAATTCATCAACTCTTAGAGAAAAAACCAACTAATGAAAACACAAAGGGATTAGGATAACAAGATCCCTCTCATAATAAGAAGCCTCCTAGAGAATATGGCATGGTGATCTTGGACTCCCCTCATGATCTAAATTTCCTTCTTCCTAAAGAATAACCAATAGATCAAAAAAATAACAAGGATAAAGATAAAATCATCTCAGGACCTCCTTCCCTAATCCCATCTAGAGAAGTCAGTGAATCTAGCAACACAAGAGGCCTTACAAATTACAAAAATTGCAACCCCTTCGACCACCACCCAAAAGTGAAAGGAACTACAATTACTTTTGAACAAAGGACTCATAACATTACCACCTATGAAAAGATTAGTTCTATATATCCTAAAGATGAAAAAGTCCCACATTGTGCATATCATTGAATTTTAGAGGACACAACACCAATGAATGTCATGCATTCCAGTTAGTATTGAAAAACTTTCACTTTGATGACAATGATTGCCATTGTGTGATTTCCTAGCTTTCTATTGTTTCATCCATTGTCATGTTATAGTTGTAGAATATTATATGCTCACTATTACATGACCTTTCCCATCACCTACCTTAACTCATTCTTGTCTCACACTCAATGGCAGAAAGAAGTTGATAGCCTTGTTCTAGTATTGCATTTTTCATTGTCCCTTAGGTTTGTTATTCACCTTCTACTTATACATACTGAGATTGGGAGGGAGATGACCTGCTCATAGGTTGACTCACATTTTCCTTACTAGCCTTTTTGCTTTATTTCTTTTTCATTTTTCTTTTCTGTGTGATTGCATGTGCATAATGTGATCCCCCATGATGTTCTATGTTCTCTCTCATCATGACATTCCTCTATTTGTAACTTCATTCTTCACTATGTCGTGCATCACTTTTTCTTTTTATTATGTGTTTTTCTTTTGGGGATGATGCAAGGCATCGAGACACCCTATGTCTCTTCCATGTTGAACCA
>VDFB02054008.1:0-21120 GCA_007258455.2 Sequoia sempervirens | reverse complement strand
GAGTGGAAATTTTGGTGGTGAATACTTGGAAAGAAGACTAATACACATGGGATACTATTGGAAAATGATGGAACAAGATTCCTTTGACTTTGTCAAAAAGTGCCCTCAATGTCAGCAACACAGTTGTCTCATTCATGCATCTAGCCAAGAGTTACAAAATAAAACTTCCCCTTAGCCATTCGCTAAGTGGAGGTTGGATATTATTGGAAAGATATCACCTCCCTCTTCCAAGGGACATGTCTTTGTCATTACCGCTATGGATACTTCACGAAATGGGTTGAGGCTATCCCGCTTTGATCAACAAACACAAAAGCTATCTGTAGTTTCCTTATGAACAACATCATTTCTTGATTCGGACTGCCCACTATGCTTGTTTCTGACAATGGTACACCATTTAAGAACAAGGAAGTGAAGTAGTTCCTAAAAAAATTCACATCCAACATAGGTTTTCCACGCCATACTATCCGTAATTTAATGGTCAAGCGGAAGCGTCTAATAAAACTCTTGAGCTTATTCTTTGTAAAACGTTAACAAACATGGTAAAGATTGGCACATTCAACTGAAAAACGCTTTATGGGCCTATCATACGAGTTTTTGTATGGCTACAAGAATGATTCCCTATAACCTAGTGTATGGTGCCGAAGCTATCATGCCTTTGGAGTTGGAAATTCTATCTCTACGGGTTTCCCTTAAGGGGCTAATTGATAATGAGACTTATCGAGTTAACTGTTTGCATCAGCTCAAGATGCTCGATGAATGTTGTTTATGAGCCCTCGAACATATTAAAGCTTATCAAAGGTGGTTATCTCGAAAATACAATCAAAGTGTAATTCCTAGAACATTTAAAATAGGAGATTTGGTCCTCTATGAAAACCATAGAAATGTAAATGCACCGCCCGACTAGAGAGGAAATTTTAGTCCTAACTGGTTAGGGCCTTACATTATAATCTTTGTATATGGTTCAGGAACCTATGGGTTATCATCCATGGATGAAATTCCTTTAAAAGAACTTGTCAATGTGATGCATCTTCGTAGATATTATGTATAGAGTCCTATGTGTCATCTATGTGGTGTTCTCTCTATAGAAGGGAAGTAGCACTATGTATGTTGACATTGTTCATTAACACATTATGACAATTTTGTGTGTGTGTCCATTAGATCATCATTGTATTTAATTAACATACAGATATGTGTGTTTATCAAATCATGTTAGCATTTAATATGGGCATACATCCACATGAGAATATAATATCCTTAGCATAAACATATGTGAAGAAAACAAAGAGCATACATATCTAGATAAACAATGCCATGAGATTAGAATCGATGTATCCATATATATATATATATATATATATATATATATATATATGCAATGTATGTATCCAATGTCATGTACATGTATCGGGCCACTACTATAAAAAATGAGTGGTTGTTGAATATATGTCTATACAAAAACATCTACAAGTATATATGAATGTATATGAATCTCGCTACAAAAAATGATATAAATGAAGCTGATGATAAACCCCTGATCACTACGGTGTGTGGCTCCCAGAGCCCTCTAGCTCTGGCGGATGCTCTGGAAGCCATGGGAGGGGTTGGATGATGGTCATGGAGTGTGAGCGATGTGAGTGTGATATAGACATAGTTGTTGGCATCCCCCTGATCTCCCCCTAAAGAGAAGATATCATCAGCTATGCCCCTCCCAACTGATTACACAATCCCTGAACATCTGCCAGGATCACAATCGTCGACTTCCCTCAAAGGTCATCGAGATGACTCTGGAGGGAATCATGGACCTACTTGGCAGCATCAGCCCTCCTCACTGTCATATCTCACTCAGTGAGCACCATCCGCAGCTCCCCCGACAGCTAGTCACGCTGCCCTCTAGTAGCCGTCAACTCTGTAGTGAGCTAGACGATCTTTACACCCTGCTCCTCATAAGCAGTCTGTAGGTGTGCAACTAGCTCAAAACTAGCAGCATGACATTCCACAAATTCCGGTCGGTATGCCTCGAGCACTAATCCCTGAATCTGTATAGCAGGGGCAACCTCTGAAATACACTGAGCTATGAGCCCAGCCCATCCTTGTGTGTCCTTTGCAACCATAGAAAAGGAAAAAGGTATCAATATCGCATGGCATGTATAGATGTATATATCATAAAACTAAAACTACAAAACCTAAAACAATGAATAACGTATACCAGGGTCCCCTGGCTGCCATGACGGCTCAGGGTGAGGATTATTGTTGGGACCTACACTACTAGTCTTGGTGGCTACTCATGGCACCGCTAGCATTGTAGTTGTAGAAGAAGACTGTGGTACCGAAGAGACAGGTGTAGCTAGGTTGTATCTGACCTCCTCTGTCGCATCAACCTCGATGCTGCCACCTCCTCCTATGGTACCTCCTCCTCCCCGGCCTACTGCCAATCTCTCCTATCCTATGGTAGCTGGGAGGGCAAGTCCCCCTGTGGACCAGGATCTCCTCTCGGAGCATCCTCACCGAACACAGGAGCAGGATGGTGCCTCTCCCACCACCGTGTGAAGTCAACTGCTACCTCAAAATTATCTACCATTGATATAGGTGGTAGATCATGGTTGGGCTCATCATCATCTAAGGGGAAAATATCTGTAATAGTGGGGTGAGGGCAATCCCCAACCCTCACCACACTCCTATGGGCCCTGGTATATGTGGGCATGTCTACCAGTATGGTTTGTGGTCGGCCATGCTACCGCATGACCCGACTCCAGTAATAAGGTACTACCACAAAATCCCTTTGGCCGACCAAAAAATGATCCTGTTACAGGTTCCTTAGGCACCTGTTGTCATCCACCCACCTAAAAAATTGGTAGGGTCTCCATCGGACCCCATTTGCAGTGAGAGTGTCAAACTGTAAATGCAAAACTGTAGGTCTCCAAACCTCCACTAGCTCATCATGTCATACTAGTGGTCCATGTGGATCCAATACGTCTATCACTGAGGAAAACTGATTGGTCAAGTACACATGATGTGGGAAAAGGCCCACACCTACAAAAGAGTGCACATTGTGAGGTTGCGGTACTCATATTGTACATACCAGCCTAGCTCCTAGTAGAGGTGCACAAGCCTGTTGTGCCCCTAGGATAAAATGGTCCTATGCTCCACCATCTCCCTGATCATATGGATGAGGCCCCCGTGTAGGTGTGAGCGTCGCCCATCTATCGCGATCTGCAAGGAAACTGTCACAACCATGACTCAACGGATCAATGGCATTGTGGTCCTCGCATGGTCACACCAGTGCATATAGATATGACCCATGCCGTCACCATTGTTAGTCCTCCATGTGCAGTAGAGGACACCCTTTTACCGCTCCCGCGCCAATCTCATATCATCGAGAGTCGCCCACCATCTGTGAATGGGTAGCCCGAGGATCCGATAGACGTCCTCGAGAGTAATGGTCATCTCTCCACATGGTAGTTGGAAAGATGATATAGTGGCATCCCACCACTCCATAAGGGTCGTCAACATCTGCTCATGATATCTCATCTCTGGCATGGTGAACGTATGCTAGAGATCGACCTGCTCTAAGAGCGTGACCTCATCATCTGATAAGCGGTTCCTTTGCTTGTGAACAAGCCAAAATGCTCACCCACCAGGATGCTCTCAAATCTTTGTGTACTATGGCATGTGTCTTAGACGACAACACAAATTTTGGATGAGGGCACAAAAAACGATGCCTGTGCACTTCACCGATGGGAAAATCCTAAAATATCAAAAAAATATGATAAACAGGATTCCGCGGCCTACCTGGTCCACCTCGTGACCATCAGCGATGTCCTGGCGTAACTTCTCCAACCTCAGCTCCTTGTACTTTCTCCTGCTAGGCATTTTGCTGACTTTTCTTTGATAAAATTCAAAAAAATTCTCATGGTGAATAGTGAAAATGACCCTTCTAGGGGCCCACCTAGGTATATATACCCCCCCCCGGGGCCCATTTTTCCTATGACTTGTTGCTTCCTAGTTTCTCTTGAATTTCCCCCACTATGCTGGGGGAAAACTCAGTAGGGGTCATAAGGTCATCTCTTGATCATATTTTTCTTTTGAATCGATGACTTTTTTCCTGATCATTCCTCTCTCTGTGGTAGCTTTCTTCTTATTTTTTTTAAAACTCACCTACAATTTGAGTTATGTAGGTTAGAACCTTGAACAATTTTTGTGACCATTCTGATACTGTTTGTTGAGCTCGTACGCTAGAGGTACCTTCAGTTCTAGTTAGCTCGGTTGCGGTAGCCGCTATGGTCTTTTTCTATTGGCACACAAATCCTTAAAATTCAAAACTTTGGGAGAAAATTTTCTACTTTAGTGAGGTTGATTTTTCAAAATTTAGCCCACTAAAGTGGGGGAAAAATGGAATATCATAGAATTGCACCTAGGGGCAATTCCATATTTTGACATTTATGCCTAGCATTTATGGAACCTTGAGATATTAATGACAAAATCCCATGAGTCAGAATTTCATAATTCTAACTCCATGTGGACAATTGGTTGTGCAACAAAAGCTTGGTGACACGTTTCCTGAGAATACAGGCCTTGGACGAATGTGCAGCATGCAGACATTTGCATGGGGCGCTAGCATCCTGTCCATTTCCTGAGTTTAAAATGTAGAATCTGGAAGGTTAACCCTTGAGACATGTTTCCTAGCAGTTACACTCTGAAAGTAATGACTCTTTGCCACCCCTGCAAGCATTAAAACCTCTTTTTTCCTTCCATTTGGAGGTTGGAATACATCACACTAGCTCTCTCTCCACTTGATCCAACTTTGAGACTTCCTCTTCTTTGATAACAGTGCATTCACAAGCGAAGTCATGTCGGATTGAGGTCCCCCCAGCAGCAGCAGAAGCTCTCAAGCAAGCACTCAGTGATGTGTCTGTGTGCTCTGGAGAGGGCCTTGTCCCATGGGTAACGCTCTCTCTCTCACTCACTTTCGTTTTGTACTCCTTTTTTTACTATTTCATGGTGTGGGTTCTACTCCTGAGTGCATATTGCTTTCACCATACACTTATCGTGGTGTGGGTTCTACTCTTGAGTGGGTATTTCTTTCACCACATGCTTTGTTTATTCCTTTAGCATTCCTTTCCAACTTGGTTGTTCGTGGAGGTGGGAACACCAAAGCAGGGTCTGACTAAGGTAGGCCCCTACATAGCCATCCAACAACTTTCTCCTTGGTCTTTTGTGTGTAGGTTAAGAAAAAGAGCTTGGTGTGAAGATTCAAACGTTCTAAGAAAGGTAAGCTTTCCCCAAATATCTTTGTATTTACTTCAACATTTGGTGTTCTGATCAGTTAAATACTCCCGTATAGACTCTTCCTAAGTTTGGAAGTGAGGTTTATTCCTATTTGTTGAGCTCCTGAGCTCTTTGTCGCTCAGGACACCTTCAGATGACAATGCGTCGCGTTGGCATCCTCTAGCCGAGAGCTCTCTCTTCTGAGATAAGAATCCTCCAATCTTGCTCCCTCAAGATCTTTAATAGTCTTAGCTGGAAGCATAATTGAATCCCAGTTCTTTGTTATTTCATTAATCTATTATTTTGAGGTGTATAAGGGTAGTTCATTCCTTGGTGATCTTTCGAGAAAGGAGAGACCCTGTGCAGTGAATCCCTCTTATATCACACAACTTAAACACTAAGCATAAATCAACATCTGCACTAAACATTAACAATTGGACTGAAAATGAATGATAGAAATGGAAATTCCAACAAACAGACATGAAACTACTATGTCTTCCTTGGCTATAGGAATAGTCATAGAACTGAATTTCAGTGGCTGCAAGAATAGACAGTTGTTGAAACTAAAACTAACTACTAAACATAAAATAACTTCTAAACTAAATAGGTGGAATTCTAACTAATCGCTTAGAGCTATGACTTAGAGATTGGACATTTGCACTAAGTAGCTATCTTACTCATCATGAAGGTGCATTTCATTGTCAACCCAAGGACGTAAACTTGAAATGGGTCAGCACTGTATGTGCACTAGGACTCCATTGTAATCATCCATAAACTAGGAAAGAAACAATACTGGATATTGAATGATGGAAAGAAATCAACTTAAACACTAAGCATAATTCAACATTTGCACTAAAAATTAACAACTGGACTAAAAATGAATGATAGAAATGAAAATTCCAGCAAACAGATAGGAAACTACTATGTTTGCCTTGGCTACAGGAACAGTCACAGAACAGAATTTCAGTGACTGCAGGAATAGACAGTTGTTGAAACTGAAACTAACTGTTGAACAAAAAATAACTTCTAAACTAAATAGGTGGAATTATCACCAATTTGGCACCCTTGAGTGAGTCTCCCTTAAGCTAACTCAAATGCAACAACTCAAAATATCATATTATTTCTTGAAAACATGATTACAACATCTCAGAAATATGACTGTATTACTAAAATTGGAAAATGCAAGTACAATCTCAAAACGTCCAACCTTATGAAAAGGGGAATTTGACCATTATTTATAGAGAGAAAGACTACTAATTAACCCTAACTACCTAGGAATTTGACTCCATCAAAATAGGAGGATGCCACTTATTGAAAGCATAGAAAAAGATGGAGGAAGTTATGCATGCACTAAATTGGTCAAAGCAGACTTGCTCCAATGGGAATCTAGCACAACACACTTCCTAGATTTGCTCAACAAATGAATATGACCATTAAAAAGGTAGTTACATTCTTTTATTCGAATTAGGCATTTCCCTCCATGATATTTTTCCCTCCTTTGGCCTCTTAATGATCATCTTCTTGACTTTCTTGGTAACCAACCAACTGGCAAGAGTTTCTCCCACTTGGTAGGCTTCATTGACATCAACATTTTTAGTGGAAACCTACATAATAATAATATCATGCAAAAATAGCTGCATATCTATAATTACCTTAGCAACATTCATTCAACCACTTGTAAAATCAACATAGATAATTCACATAGCATGATAATGTCATTAAAACTCAGAAGGATAAACTTATGCCCAAGGTCTATGGTTTTAAGGAAAATATCAACAACCAAGTGTCAAATTCTATGATAGCAACAACAAATATATATAATGAACCCTATCAAAATTGAGCCATTAATTGGTCTCATCATTCCCCCAAACCTAATGTTTTGTTGGTCCTCCAGCAAAAGGAGTACTATTCTTTTGCTTAGTCAATTCCCTGAAGTCACCAACTGCCAAATGTCCCACATCGGTCTCTGTAGTGTCCAAATTAGGATCCCAATAGAATTTTTGTTTATTCTCCATCGGTTCCATCTTTCCCTTTCTATAGCTATGTCATACTGGTAACACTTGTAATCTGGCACAAGCCACAATAGTGTAGGTGTCTAAAATGTTAATGGAAGCCAAAACTATTGTCTCAACCTTCCAATCTGTATGTATATGTCAACTTGTTTGCATGTTGCAGCATAGTTCTGTAAAGAGTGGGGTTCAACTTGTTTCAACTCATCTAGCAAACTGTTCCACCTCTATTCTAAGTACCCCATTACTAATTTCCTGTAGTTTCAACTACCTTCTCATATTCCTTGTAGGCTTCTTCTCTAATAGGCATGATCCTCCTAATGTAGCTTGGACGGTAAAGAATTGTGTGCCATGTTTGGAAAATGTTTGTAGGGTTACTAGATTCAACTCTGAGGACCAAGGGAGTATGAAATTCTCTTTCCCTATAAGTCCTAAACTGCTGACCCCAGCTAATTTCATTCTAAATCCAAGACATAAATGCTCTTAAATGGAGATCTCCAATATACAGTAAGGGATTCCAATCATGATCATTAGTCACAACATAATTATGCAGATATAGTTGACACAACTGATTTTTAACATCAAGAGGGGAGAACTGATAAGCCTGGAAAAATTCATGTGGAGTGTCAAGAGAAGGACTCAAACCTAAAATAATCCTTGACAGTTTAAAGGAAATATTTTTCTCCTTCAAATGCAGGGCATACACTCTTGGAGTTCTTCATGCCAGCATTTTGGGTATTAAATCTACCACATTGTCTACCTTTTCTTTCAAGGCATCAATCTTTACATTCTTTTCTTCAATCTATGTATTTTTCTTTTTAATCTCAACCTATAGCTTGTGTTTTTCCTTTTTCCATTCCTCCTATTTTATTTGCATCTCACTCCATAGTTTTAGAGCTACATCATTCCATGAAAAGGCAGTAGGTTTATGTGTTCCTAACAAAATTTTCCTTTGCACTGATTCTTGCTATTCAAACAACACCAGTTGTAGTGATTTTGGTTGCTCATTCAGCTCATCCCGCTCTTGCTGCAAGAATGCTTGATTCTCATGTGGCTCTTGGTCCTCATCCTGCTCTTGATTCTCAACCTATTTTGCGATGGAAACAATCTCTACTAATCTTATACTTGCTTGTTCTTCAAATATATCTTTTTCTTCAACATTCGCCCACCCCATTGGGGCTTCTATTTTCTCCCTAGATATTTTTCTAAGTTTAGGGCTTCTCTTTGGAGGTATACTAGCAATTGGCCCAACTGGTTTTGATTTCTTAGGAGGGTTTTTATCTTTTTCTTCAGCTACAGGAAGATTATTGTTATCAGCCTTTCATTTCCTAGGGCTTGGTGTTTCTTTTTCTACCATTTGCTTCTTGGCCTTCCCCTTTCTCATTTCTGCCTCTTTCATTTTCTCATGTTATTTCCTAATGGAAGCCCTAGTTCGAATTGAGGTTTTGGGAAGAACATTAACATCAAAGTATGAGGATGAACTTTCCTCATTTGAATATTCTGACTCAGAAGAACCAATTTCGATAGCTTGCTCAATTTTAGGAGGGTTTGAACTAGGGTTTACAGTAGAGGTTGATGCTCTAGGAGTGGTTTCAGCAGCCCTCTCTTCCCTACTAACCCTACGAGGTTGAAAATAACCTCTAGGATGTACATTTTTTGGTTTAAATTGATCAATGTTTTCAAATTCCTCCCATGTCATATCAGACACCTCTTGCAAAGATTTCTCTACCAACAATTTTATTAAACAATAATGAGAGACAAAATTATCCTTACCTTTTTTCGTTTCAACTGCCATGATTTCCAAGAGGTGATACAACACATTGGGGACGTTCATTCTTCTTCCATGCCTCATATGGTTCAAGAGCTTGAAGTGCACAGAATGGAGGCATGATTGGCAGCCCTCACAAGTAATATACTTGACAATGTGGATGGCTATTTGTTTCCATGGCTCTGGTAGATAAGTTATCTTCGTACCTTGCTTATCTACAACCAATGGAGGGTCACTGGGTTCAATAAATTCAGCCACGGTTGTCCTTACATCTCTGGTAGCAGGGTATGGCTCTCTATCGGTAGGTAAACCTGTTACCTCTACAATTCTTTCCTCAGTAGCGATCACCTCTAACCCTTTTACTATTGCCTTCCCTTTAGAGAGTGTCTGTGCAAATTCTAGTGCAATCTCCTCATTGTAGGTATCAAGTTTCAGGAAATAATCTAGCCAACCACAATTCTTGAACTCTGCCAGAGAAGGTGCATCCTGCATTACCACATCATGAACCGTGGGTTCATTCCTAATTAGTTGACCTCCCATTGTTTCAGCTTCCCGCAATCAAACAAGCACTTCAGCTAAGTTTCCTTTTCCTACAATATCTTTCTAAAAACCCCAACTTCTTCTTCCTACAATTCTTTTGTAGTGTTGATGCTAATATCATGTAGCTCTCCAATTTACCTTTTTGGGTGGCGTTTAAGATTATGACTAAGGAAATAAAGAACAATAAATGAAGGGTATTATCAAGAAAAATGGTGGCAGTCCAATGTCCTATCACACATGCAAGTCGTCATTTCAACATTTCATTCAAATTGGCTCATTTTAAATTTGCTGACATGGATGACACATGGGCTTGTGAGTTGACACTGCCTCCCCAACCTAAATTAGAGCATTTGTCCACACAGGTTGGGCGGTAATTATGACTTAATAGGGTAGAGTACAATTTTATGCTATGTGAAATATCCACATTAAATTACAGTAATTAAAGAAATGCACTTAGAGGTAATTAAGATATACGTACCTAAAAACATGGAGTATCTTTGTAAAGAATGTGGAGAAAGTCCCAGTTAACTTTTAAAAACACGATTGAGCAATTAATGTAGTGGTGATGGAATGAAGTGATGGCTAAGTGGAGTGATGGTGGAGATGGATGGGAGGATGGGTGGATTAATGAAGAAGTGGATTCCCACAAAAGTGGAAATATTTATTATGAAGTGATTGCATGTGTACTTAGATCAGTCAGAAGTAGGGACACTAGGTCCGCTTCCTTCGGCTACAGGAAGTTCAGAGGTTTGATGTTGGTTAAATTTCTGCATGAATTCCTCCTTGGACGTTGGTTTATGATATAATCTCGAATGGTGGTTGTTGACCAAAAGTTTGAATATAATAGGGTTAATGGTTGTGAGTTGTACAACACTGTTGGGAAAGACTTATGTAACTTCATATGGTCCAACCATCTAGTTTGCAATTTTCTTGCATTATCTTGATACCTGGAATCATAAAGGAGTGCCCAGTCACCAAGCTGGAACTTCTTTTCCTTTATGTACCTATCATGCCATTTGACCCTTTGATTTTGCACTATATCAGTATGATGCAGGGTTTTCTTTCTCATCTTGCATCCCAATCCACCATTATCACACTTTCAAGCTCATCTTGCATCCCATCATGTATCTTCATCTCCTTTTCCATCCAAGGAGCAACATCACAAATCACATCAAGGGCCAACCAAGGAACAACTTGACAAGGTATAATTGTTTCATTCTATCTTCTTTGTTCAAGTTCAATGTTTTTCCCAATCTTGAGGTGTTAGGTGTTCTTCATTGTTTCTTGCATTTTTGTTGTTGTTGCACATTTAGGAACAAGGATTTTCACTTGATCACATTTATGGCACACCCAGTGGGACTCACAAATGGGCCTTTTTCTCTCGAGTTTTGTTTTGTTTCATTGTCTACAGGTTCAGGTTGCAGAGAGGTGGACCTGCCCTCACAAATAGGTGGACCTGCCCATAGAGGGGCAGACCTGCCCACCTAGAGGTGGACCTGCCCTCCACAGAGCCCAAAAACAACAAGTTTTCCAACCTTAAGTAGAGGGGCAGAACTACCCTTGCCAAGGGGTGAACCTACCTACCCAGGGGCGGACTGTCCACCCAGGGGTGAACTTGCCCAAACAGAGGGGAAAACCTGCCCAAAAACAACATTTTCCAAAAGGTAAAAACTATATTTTAAGCATTGTTTTATGTTGTTTTGAGTAAGTTTGACCCCCTACCATGTGTTGTTTGTGTCTGTGTAAGGATTTGACTAGCGTTTTGTGGAAATCAAGAAACAAATTACTAACAAGTTTCTTGCAAGGCCATTCATTTTAAAGCTTTCATCAGCTGTTTGTTATCATTTTTCATTAATTTAGGCACATAGTCTAATTAGGAGGAGGTCAAATTTATATTGGGTCTCATGTTTGTGGTAAGCTATTGACGTATCCAATCCCCTTGCACCATTTGGCGATCCTAGGTAAAGAGAAATCATAGCTTACCAAGTCCTTTGAGTCACCTTTTTTTGATTTTTCTTAGGGGACCTGCTTGGAGATTTCATCACCCCAAGGGACGATCCCAACCACACGTATCAGTGGGGTATACAAAGGGGGGAGGCCAAAGCTATACCCCAATCTAGCCATGTCATTATTAGCGAAGTGTCGAGATGACATGAAGAGTTGGTCTGAGCCTTTAGTATCTCGTTAAGGTTCCTGACTCACACTTGTGACAAGCTGGTGTTCACAGTTTGGACCTCACGTACCGGGTGTATATTGAGGACTCCCTAGCTACCTTATTTATCCTAGATAGAGGAATATGTTGGCCATACCCATTCTACTAATCTTAGGATTGTGTTTTTTCAATTGTTTTCTTTGTGCAAAACCAATGATTTTCTATTCAGTCAAGTCAGCCTTATCCTCTGATTGTTGTTCATTGTATCTTGGGTCCTTTTCCATAGTCATTTTTTCAAAAATCAAGTATAGATTTGTGCAGAGGGGTGGACTTTCCCTTGTAGAGGGGCGGACCTGCCCTACCAGGGGTGAACCTACCCTTTGTCTCAGTCCATTTTCAGCCTATTTTTGTCATATTTTCCAAAAAATTTGTAACAAGCGTACCTGCCCTAGTCGTGGCATACCTACCCTAGTAGGGGAGGACCTACCCTTGGACAAGCGTACCTGTCCCTTGAACAGACAATTTTATCACCTGTTTCATCATTCTAAGCACCCGTTTCATCGTTCCGAGCACCCATTTCATCATTTTGATCACTCGTTTCCCCATTCTAAACATTCGTACATCCATTTCGAGAATCCATTCCATGTCCCGAACATTCATCCTCTCCATCCAAACATCCATTTCCTCATTTTGTGCACCAATTTACCTGTTCCAAAAAGCTATTTTTGCTCATTTTTCACTAAATAGGCGGACCTTCCCTTGGATGGGAAGACCTAACCTTGGATAGGAGGACCTGCCCCTTTTAGTTGGGCGGACCTGCCCTTGGAGGGGCGAACCTGCCCTTGAATAGGCGTACCTGCCCCAAATAGTTGGTTTTGCCTATTTTTCACTGAATAGGCGGACCAACACTTGGATAGGCTAACCCGCCCTTACCAAGGGGCAGACCTACCCACAGAGGGGCAGACCTGCCCACCAAGGGGCAAACCTACCCAAAATAGAGGGGCAGACGCACCCAAAAACAACATTTTTCACCCTTTGTTTAGTCATGCCGAGCACCTATTTGCCCGTCATCAACACTTTTCTGTAAGTAATATTTTCATCGACCAAACCACATGGGCACTACTTAGAACATCATTAGAGTCCATAGCTATCATCAAACCATCCATCCCACTCATCTAGACTTCATTTTGAGGGTTTTGATTTTTATGTCGAAACTTTCGGATGCCATAACTTTTGACTCAAGTGTCTGATTGGGCTGAAATTTTACGGGTGGTTGCATTATGAGGTGGCATATGGATTCCCAACTGACCTTAAGTCTGTTGGACCCTGTTTCAACACATTTTCGAGCCTTCAAACTTTCATCTTGACCTTCAAAATCACAATTTAGTGTTTTTTTTTCAATTTTTGAAAAATCATTTTCATTAATAACTTGGAATGCATGTCTCAGATTTGGGATGTTAGTTGGAAATTCATCCTATCTTATTTTTAGGTATTTTTTGGGAAAAATTGGACTCTCAAAGGTATGTTTGTGAAGTTTCATAAAATGGCAAAATTTGACAATTTTTGAAAACTGCCAAATCTGGTAAAAATCCGATTGTCAACACCTTGCGTCATCTAGTTAAAACCCCTCAACTTGGTTTAGAATCAATCCTATCATTTCCTCTAATCTAATCCCAATTTGAGCTTTGGTCCATCGACATTCTCGCAAGATCATTCATCTATCATCCAAATCACATATAGAGCATCTTTGGGTTAGGTATCCATCATTGCTTTCCCCATCCAAATCCTCTGAATTTTGTTTGAAGTGGCTACCCAAATTTATCTAGGTATCTAAATATTATTTTCATCATCCATAGCTTCTTAGGATCATCATTTGTCCTAAGCTAGTCATCATCATCAGCCTAATCAATCCACTTTCAATCTCAAAGTGGATTATGTGCCGCAATCATCCATTTATCTTTTAATCCGATCAATCAGTATCCTAACTCACCTAGGGTAACCTTTGAATGGGGTTTAGAATCCCTCTCATAACCCTATCCAATCCATCATTTGATCATATCAGTCATTTCGTTAATTGATCTTATATGATCTAATCCAACCATATCCCTATCTAATCATTTTCGACCCAATCAATCTACTTCCATCTCGAAGTAGATTCGGTGTCGAGATCATCTTTGGTAATCATTTTCAATCATCAAAATCAATCCCATAACATCATCCAATTATACTAATCTATCTCCTTGTTCCAAGAGTCAATCTCCCAATCCGCGCATTCATTCATCCATTCCGATCAATCGTTTACTCATTTCAAGCTTTCATTCATCCATTCCAAACATTCATTCACCCTTTTCAATCATTCATTTACTCATTCTGAGTAAATTTTCATCCATTTAAAACCTCCTTCTATCATTTTGAACTCTCATTCAACCATTTTGATCAATTGTTTACTTGTTTCAAGTTTTCATTCATCCATTCTGAACATTCATTCTCTCCATCCAAGCAATCATTCATTCATTTTGATCATCCATTCACTCATTCTGAGTAATCATTCATCCATTTTGAGCATCTATCTCCTTGTTCCAAGAGTCAGTTTCCCATTTTGAGTGTTCATTTACTCATTTCAACCAATCATTCACCCCTTCTAAACAATCATTTCCTTCTTCTGACCGATCATTCATCTATTCTGAACCTTTTTCTCTTGTTTCGAGTAGTTGTTCACCCCTGTTGATCATTCATTTACTCATTTTGAGTAATTTTTCAGTCATCCCGAACCTTCGTCTCATTTCAAAAGTTTTTCATCCATTCTTAGTAGCCATTTACTCGTTTTGAGTAGTCATTCATCCCTCTCGATCATCCATTTACTCGTTCTGCGTAATCTTTCATCCATTACAACTTTCCATCTCCTCGTTCTCAGAGTCGTTCATCCATTGTTAGCAGTCGTTTACTCATTCCAAGTAATCGTTCATCCCTCTTGATCATTTGTTTACTTGTTCCAAGTAATCTTTCATCCATTTCAACTTTTCATCTTCTCGTTCTGAGAATCATTCATCCATTGTGAGCAGCCACTGACTCATTTTGAGTAGTTTTCCATCCCTCTCGATCATTCGTTTACTCATTCTGAGTAATCATTCATTCATTTTGAACCTTAATCTTCTTATCCTAAGAATCATTCATCTGTTGCGAGCAGTCGTTTACTCATTTCAAGTAGTCATTCATCCCTCTCGATCATCTGTTTACTCATTTTGAGAAATCTTTCATCTATTTTGAACCTTCTTCTCTCATTCCGAGTAGTCATTCATCCATTTCTATCATCATCTTCCCCATCCAAATCCCCTAAACTTTGTTTCAGGTTATTATCTGAATTGACCTAAGTGTCTGAATTGATCATCATCATCAACATCTACTTAGGATTGTCATCCATCCTAAGTTAATCATCATCGTCGGCCCAATCAATCCACTTTTAATCTCAAGGTAGATTCGGTGTTACAATCATCCATTTATCCTTTAATCCAATCAATTAGTATCCTAAGTCACCTAGGGTAATCTCTGAATGGGGTTTACAGTCCCTTTCATCATCCTATCTGATCCATTAGTCAATTTTATCAATCATCAATCGATCTTATCCAATCCAATCCAATCACATCCCTATCTGATCACCTTCGACCCAATCAATCTACTTCTATCTCGAGGTAGATTCGGTGTTGTGGTCATCCTTTGATAATCAAATTAGAATCAATCCCATCGCATCATCCAATCATCCAATCTCGATCTAAGCTTGACCTAAATCCCGACTTCAGCTTTAGTCCATTTTCATCTGAAATCTTTGATCCATCCTTTTTATCCTTTTATCATCATGAATCCTTATCCTCCATCAATATTACTCAAGGGAAAGCCTAATTACGTTGACAACCATAACAAAAGTCTTGTTGATCAAGAGGAATTCGACATAGATCCCCTTGATGTTATCATCGCTAGTAATCTTTCGCCACCCTCTTTCCAAAATCTAATCACCCCTTCAAGCTATCCCATTATGTCTTCATCCATGCCTAATCACGCTCCTTATGCTACCTTTGACAAGGGATATTCACTATCTTCCTCATCTGCATATCCATCATATCCTTCATCTACACCTTCTTCTTGTCCTAATCCATCACCCCAATACTCATATTACAATCCCCCATCCATGTCCCCCTATCCTAATCTTCCTTCCTAGTTTTCCCATCCTAATCCTACATTCACACCTTTTTACCTTAATCCTATGTCCCCATCAATCTATCCTAATCCAACATCCAAGTCTTCCCATCTTAATCCACCATCCCAACACCCTTACTACAATCCACCATCCATATCCTCTTGTCCTAATCCACCATACCAATATCCCTATCTTAATTCCCCATATACTTCCTCTTAGATCAAGCCACCATCCATGTCCTCTCACCCTAATTCACCATACCAATGTCCCTACCTTAACCCTCCCTCCAATCCTAATCCTCCATCTACTCCTAGTCTTGTATCCAATCCCATTCCTCCATCTAACCCTAGTCCACTAATCCCTAATCCTAGTCCTCTACTAATCCCTAATCCTTCATCCAATCCTACCTCGCCATCTCAGCCTAGGGTATGCAAGTTTCTCACTCCAGAAGTTCTCCAAGGACTTATGACAAAGAAGACATCACCCACTCCACACATTGTAGTCATGGAACCATGCTATCCCGATCCATCATCTACGGTCACTAGTGATGAGACCCTTCTCCTCACCACCAATCAAACCGTTGAAACAATCACACCCACCAAATCCATTGAGCCCCCATCTCCTACATCAAGAGCCACTAAACCCATCAAAGATAACCAAACCCCATCACCATCTTCTACTCCTAGATCCACCCAATCCATTGAAGACACCCAAATCCAATCCACTTCTCCTACCCCTAGTATCACTGAAATCCATTCCCATGAATTCCTTGAATCCTCTATCCCTCCATCTTCCCCACTTGAAGAGTCCCTCCAACACCCTGTCATCCTACCATCCACACAAGATGAGTCATGCCAAGAGCTTGATCCAAATCATACCAGCATATCCCCTTCTATACATCAAGATCCTGTCATCCCATCTAGTCCATCTCAAGATCATAACCTCCCATCGGTTCCATCCCATGATCATCTTATCATTCAAGATCCGATCCCTTTGTTGCATGAGCCCTTATCACCTGTTGCCACAAATCCAAATCCAATCATATCACCTATCCCTCTCTTGATACCACCCATCAAGATGTTATCCCACCATCTCCATTTCTTGATCCTCCATCATTGCCTAAACCTACTATCCCCTCACAACTTGTATATCCCCTTGGTCTCTCACATTCTTCCATGGTGGTCTCCTTGTAGAAGAAAAACAAAGCATATACGCCACCCATCCTACCCCACCTAATAATGGACTCGCATCATTCTTCCATAATAGAAAAAATCCTATCATGGATCACATTCTTAGGAACATGAACTATAAAGGAAAAGGTCTAGGCCTTCATGAGAAAGGTATTTTAGAGCCCATCCTAGCCAAAGAAAAAATCTGCATGCAAGGTCTTGGACCTATTTCCCAAGACTCACAATCTAAAGATGTTGATACAACCTCTAGATGTCTTCAACAAACCTATTCCAAAAGAAATGTAGGCTCTTCCCATCACTCCACCAGATCATTTGTTTCCATCCCCCCTCCTTCATCATATCGCCTCAAAACAAACATCCATATTCCTCCTTCATCCACTCCATCCATTTTGGGTCCTTATGTCCCTCCATCTCCCATCATGCACCCCCTAGGTACTACATCAATTTTGGGCCCTTATATCCCAAAATCACCTCCTCCATCTCATCCTATTCATCCTTTCATCCATCCAACACCTATCCATGTCACCCATCATAAACATCCCACTCTCATGTCCCCTAATTGATGCAAGAGCATCCAATGGTGTAAGGGCAATCTTGCATCACCCAAAAATAGTTAAACTTCAAGTTTCTTAGTTGTTAGATGTTTTTACATTTTTGGATACCCTTTTCGTCATAATGAAATTCCCAATTTACGGTTTTTATTTTCTATTCTTGGGTTGAAAGATATTGCAGTTTTAGTTTCTTAGATTTGCACCTAAAAATCTTTCGAGTTGGATTTGAGGCACTTAGATTTCTTGGAACGGCCCTGAAACTTGCCAAAATTGGTGTAGCCAAAATCAAGCACGTTATTGACTTCGAGACCTTTCCAATGGTTCACGAATCAGAGTCCCAGATCAAAAGTTATGGCCCCAGGAAGTTGGCACACTTTCTAGAAGATACAATTGCAAATGTTCTTTTGAAATTTGAACTTAAAGTTGTAATTTTTTGGCACCAAACCGCCTAAACTCAAATTTGAATGTTATTTTGGCTCCAAACTAAAGAGCAGCTCTATTTATGGGCGGGTTTCTAATTTTTGGGTAACTTTTTGGGGACAAGCTCGCATATTGCGAAAGGGTGATTCTGTAGCTTTCTCTAACTTGCATGTGTTGTAGAACTTGGGGATTTGAGATCCTCTGCATGTAAGAGGCTCCATTTTCTGAATAATAAAATTATTCTCTTGTTTGTGGGTTATTTTCTAAGTCTCAGGCTGCGCCCTCATCAAGTGGTATCAGAGCAGGTTTTTTTGAGCATGTGGACAGATCACCGATCGTGAGGCAGTTCACACTAGGACCGTGGTTGTGGTTTGAGGTCAAGAAAGATGCCTCCAAGAGTGATGCCTAGTAGGTGGTGGTGCCAGAGGTGGTTGAGGTGACATAAATGTTGGTGGAAGAGATGCCCTAGCAGCCCTCCAAAGACATATTGATGCGTTACAAGAGCAGTTGAGAAGAGGGTTAAACCTGAGGGAGGAAAGTGAGGATGAAGGAGAGGAAGAAGGTTCAAATGTAGAAGAAGAAGAAGAAGCAATTGATCAAGACCAAATGCAGCTAATAAGGGCCATTTCGAAGATCGGGAAAAGACCCAGAGCAGAAGTCCCCAGTTATTCTGGAAGTTTGAACCCAGAAGATTTGATCGACTAGATCAATGAGCTAGAAGAATATTTTGAGTATGAGGAAATAGAGGACCCAGATCGGGTTAAGTTTGCAAAAATGAAGCTGAAAGGCTATGCCAGTATTTGGTGGAAAGAGGTCCAGTTGGAAAGAAATCAAAGAGGAAAAGGAAATATCACTAAATGGGATCACATGGTAGAGAAACTAAAGAAGCAGTTCATACCAGTGGACTACGAGTTAGATCTGTTGAAGAAATTGCAAGGGTTGAAGCAAGGAAGCAGATCTGTGAAAGAATATATTGAATATTTTCACAAGATAATCATTAGAACGGGCCACATAGAGGCCAATAAGGAGAAGGTAGCCCGATATCTTAATGGGTTACGACCGAGCATTCAGGAGGAGTTAAGCCTAGTCAGAATGACCACCATTGAGGAAGTGTATTAGTTTGCTCTGAAGGTGGAAGAGAAGCTGAACAAAAGATTTGATGGCAAGCAAAAAGGAGGAGGAGGTCAAAGTGGAAGGGGCAGTGGAAGACCTTCAGGAAGCCGAAATGATGATGAAAAGAAAAGTGAAGATGTGGGTACTAGCCAAAGCCAAAGAAATGACAACTTCTACTGCCCTCATGATCAAAACAATGGTGATCAAAGAGGTAGAGGATGAGGGAGATATGGACAAGGATCTAGGAGAGGTGGTTTCAAAGGAACGTGTTTCCAGTGTGGTGAAGAAGGGCATCGAACCTATGAATGTCCACAACACCAAGGAAGGGCAGACAAAAGGCTAGAAGGTCATGGAAGGGTTGCGCATGCAGATGAGGAGGCCCAATCTGAACATTCAGATGATGCTGAAAGAGGAGAAACCCTAGTGATTAGGAGAGCCCTGGTGACTGAGAAAAAGGAACCAGAATAGAGGAAGAATCTATTTCGCACAAGGTGCAAGTGTGAAGGAAAATGTTGTGATGTCATTATTGACGGTGGGAGCACCGATAATCTGGTTTCAGAAGAGATGGTCACAAAGTTGAAGCTAAAGAGGGAAAGGCACCGCGCCAGTGGATTGCCTAATTCTGAAGAGAAAGACCACAAAGTTACGGTCAATGGCCGGTGCCTAGTAAGTTCAAGATTGGGGAGCTACCATGATGAGGTGATACAGCGATATCATTCCCATGGATGTACGTCACATGTTGTTGGGGAGGCTGTATAGCCTCGGGAGCAGGGGGCGAAGCATACATGATGGCTATGAAAACACTTATTCCTGGACAAAGGATGGGGTTCGGCCACAAGTTCAAACCCCCAAGGAGACCCAAGAAAGGTATGCGTGAGTGCTAGAATTTGTTATGTGATGGAAGAAATTTTTAGAAGGTAAGGAAGCATGAGCCGCAGGTTATTCATTGATTCCTAGAGTGAGTGCATATAGTGAGAAGGTTCCAAAAGAATTTTCTGGGATGTTGGATGAGTTTTAGGATATTGTTTCTAATAATGTACCTGAGGGTTTACCGCCAATAAGGAAGATCAATCATTAGATTGACTTGATTGCTAGAGCCAGTTTGCCAAATAAGGCAGCTCATAGAATGACTCCAGCAGAAAATGAGGAGTTGAACAGACAAGTTCAAGAGTTGCTGAGAAAGGGTTTGATACGGGAGAGTTTGAGTCCATGTGCAATACCAGTAGTACTAGCACCAAAGAAGGATGGGGAGTGGAGGATGTGTATAGATTCTTTTGAGCCATAAACAAGATAACAATCAAGTACAGATTTCCCCTGCCAAGGATGGATGACCTGATGGACTGTTTGAGTGGAGCTCAGTACTTCACAAAGATTGATCTGAAGAGTGGATATCACCAGATCCGGATTCGAGAGGGAGATGAATGGAAGACCGCCTTCAAGACCAAAGAGGGCCTGTATGAGTGGTTAGTCATGCCTTTTGGGCTAACCAATGCACCGAGCACATTCATGCGGCTCATAAACGAGGTACTAAAAGAATTTCTGAAAAGTTTTGTTATTGTGTATTTAGATGATATTTTGATTTTCAGTAAGACGTTGGATGAGCATCTGATGCATATTCAGAGAGTTTTTGAGAAGTTAAGAGAAGAGAAACCGTTGATTAATCTGAAGAAGTGCAGTTTTGTGAAGAGGGAGTTAGTGTACTTGGGGTTTGTTGTCTTAGCAGAAGGTCTCAAGATGGACTCAGAGAAGGTGAAGGCTATTCTAGAATGGCCTACCCCAAGAATTGCTACCGAGGTGAGATCTTCCATGGTTTGGCTAGTTTTATAGAAAGTTCATTAGAAACTTTGGGGTAGTATTTTGTGGACCCCTCGACCCAAACAACAATGAGAGGGATACAGAAAATAATTCAAGTGGATTAGT
>VDFB02054007.1:33261-59021 GCA_007258455.2 Sequoia sempervirens | reverse complement strand
AAAGTAGTCTTTTGAAGAAATCAAGAAATCTATTGTTGAGACACCCGTGCTCATTAGCTCTGATTATCTGAAGCCCTTCTATATTTATTCAATTTCTTTGAATCATTCGTGTGCCAATATTTTAACCCAAAAGGATAATGAAGGAAATGAGCACCTAATCACCTTCATGAGTGCTCCCTTGAAGAATGTTGAACTAAGGTATCACAACATGGAAATGCAGTCATATGCTCTTGTCAGAGGAGTTAAGAAACTGAGGCATTACATCCTGCGAAACAAAGTATTCACCATTGTCCCTGACCCAACAATGAAGACATTGCTCATGCAAAATGATCTAGGAGAACGAAGAGCCAAGTGGGTTACCCTGTTGTAGGAATATGACATAGAAATTCAACTGATGAAATTAGTGAGAGGATAGGCCCTCACCCAAATGATAGCAAAGACAACGGTTGAGGTAGGTCCAAAACTCACAATTCAACAATATCAGCTCGAAGATGTTTCCTCTTGGGAATGGTACGATGACATTGTCTACAACTTGCTAAATAACAAGTGTCTTCCCCACTTATAGGGAATTCAAAAGTGTACCCTCAGACTAAAAAGCATCATTTATATGTTGCAAGGATTTTTCCTTTACAAAAGAAACCATGAAGGTGTCTACCTTAGGTTCCTTGGGAAAGAAGAAGTAGAACGGGTCTTACAAGAATTCCATGATAAATTTGGTACCGGACATGGTTTGGGCCCGCCCTTCTACAACTCATCAAATCCTATGAGTAGGTTGCGATTGGCTGACAATATTCAGGGATGCTCATAACCATGTCTACACATGCCATGTCTATCAGACCACCACAACCAAAGAAATGAACATTGTTGTCTCATTGCAGCTAGTCTTGGAGGCGAGACCGTTCATGTAATGGGGTCTCGACTTCATTGGTCTGGTAAGCCCACCATCATCTGTGGGTCAGAGGTATATTCTAACCACCTTAGATTATTGTACTAGATGGACAAAAGCTATTGCTTGTAGGAAATGTACAACAGAGGTAGTTGTTAACTTTCTTGAAAGTTTTATTCTAAATCATTTTGGTTTCCCATATGCACTAGTATGTGATAATGCTCCAGCCTATGCCTCATTCAAATTTGCTAGTTGGGCCTTCGACTATAGTATTTCCCTTAAGTTTTCATCCAACTACTATCCTTAGGGCAATGGCCTGGCTGAATCCACAAACAAAAAATTGATTACTATCATCAAAAAATTGCTTGACAACAATCCAAAGGACTGGCATACCCAACTCCGCTTTTCCCTTTGGGCAGACTACACACACCATAAGGCTTTCATAGGAGATTCCCTATTTCACCTCTTTTATGGCTTGGAGCCTGTGTTCCCGATTCACCTAAAAATCCCCACCCTCCAATTCGTTAATACCTTTTATGAAGAAGGGGATCGAAGCGAAGCTCACTTAGCTAAGTTACTACACCTAGAAGAAGTATGTGACCGTGCCATTGAAAATTTTGCTAAGCACCAGGGTGTGGTCAAAAGGTGGTTCAATTGATGAGGCAAAGTCAAGGCCTTCAGAATTCTTGATCTAGTCTTATGTTGGGATAAGTCCCATGAGAAGAAAGGGAGACATGACAAATTCGACAAGCTCTAGCTTGGCTCCCTTTAGATTGCTAAAATCCTCAAAGATAATGCTTTTTTCCTCAAGACCTTAACTAGAAAAGATGTCCCATTGCTAGTAAATGGGAAACACCTTAAGCATTACTTCCAAGATTGATCTCTCTCGAACTGCTCCCTGTAAATACCTGTATATAGGTTAGTTTAGGTTGCTTTCAATTTTCTTTTGTATCGTTGCTTCACATTGCTTTTGTTTTGTTCGTTTTCTAGCTGATTTTGTCTTGATGAGGGTGTCTCTGTGTTCCTGATGCAGTGGCCATTCACATTCAACAAATGGTTCACTTTTCTACCCACTCTTATTGTTCTTTGGATAATTATTCACTCTTAATCACTAGTCTATGATTGCTGCTATGGAATAGTTTCCTTGTTTGAACTCATGCTTGAATTAGAACTCAACCCTTTATTGAATCCTTTCACACTCGTCTTAGATCCTGCATTGAATATACTAATTGTTTCTGAGGAACTATATAATAGCTATTATGAAAGCAAGGAAAGTGAAGATCTTAAATCTACTTCAGTGACCACTATGGTTCCAAGCCCACTGTAAGCTTCAATACTTACGTGGTTGAGAAAAAGAAATAGTATCAAAAAAATATCAAAAGAAAGAAAGAAATAAAATGTTAAAAACCAAGCAATTGTCTAGGTGTGTGGACAACTCTACTAGGGATATGGATGCCCGACTGGTAGTAGAGCAATGTTTGTGGGATCACAATGACAACTCTATCGGGGCTATGGACGCCTGACTACCAACGGGGCAATGTCCAAGTCACTTTTGGAGCCAGGTGATTAATGTAGCTTACTTAGCTGGATTAGCAACTATTAGTTATAGTCTCTAAGGAGGGGAAATGAATTCACCATTCACACACTTCCAAGATGCTTTTGTGATCTGATTTAATCAAGGATTTTTTTCTCCTTCAAGCCTCTTAATTCACCTTTGGAAACTAGTGCCTGGTCTGTGAAACCAGAGATTTTGGGTTTCAATGAACACTTATCCTTACAACACTCTAGAGTGTTTCCCAGCAAAGTTTCCATTTGTTGTGCCCATATCACATGCCTCGTTTAGAATGGGGACCCTCTTTCTTTTTGCTTGCCAGGTCACTTTTGTTGTTGCCTCATTTTGCGTTCCCCCCATTTTGGTGTCCTAAGTGGTCAATGAGTCTTAAAGGAATCATCTTGAGTTGGCCATGTTTCCCTACCTTCAAATTTTCAAGGCTTTAGGCCTTTATAGAACTCCCTTGGCCATTTTCCTTCGCTCTTTAGAATTGGTGTCTTTAGAGCCTAGTGGGTTCACCCCATTTGGTCACTCCATGTGGGTTTCCCTGACCTCCCGACCATTCCAAACATCCATCATCTGGCAACCTTCCAACACTCTGACCCCGCATTCTCTAGTGCTATTTTATTTGCCAAGTGCCCAAATGACCATGTATTGATTGTCATCCACCCATTAGACTCTTCCCTTCCCATGACTGTTTTCAAAATGACCAATTACCAACCTCTAACATTGTTGTACGATCATTAATGTGGGGCATTAAATGGAAAAAATATATAAATAGCCAACTATTAGCTATCATTTTCACCTGCCAGCTGTTCAAAAGTGAGTCAGAGGCCTCTGCCAATGCCGCCTTCATTCCCAACAAGTTCCACCGATGCTTCAAAGCCTTTTCTAACTATTTCCTCGACCTCATTCATTAGGTTTCAAAATTTAGTTTTTCGCCGCGCACCCCATTTCAAGTTCTCATTGATTTAAGTATTGAATTGATAAATTTAAGGGAAGAAAAATTGGAAATTAACTAGAATGGACCTAGGCGAAGAAAACCCATAAGCTCAAATTGTGATAAACTGTGAAAACCACCCCATGGGCCGCATTCAGAACTCATGCTCCCTGGGGCCGTTCTTCATCCAAATCATTCACGCTCTATGGGTCTGCACCCATACCGTTGCCATCAAAAATAGGTTTAAACCTTGAAACAACAAACTCCTCTGCTGGGTCCGCCTTTGCGGGAAGACCCCTCTCCTTGGCCACTTAAAACTTGGTTAAAATTCACAAACTGAAACGGAGAGCCATCAATCCTTTTGGGTCCCCAGGTACGGGTTTCCGCTTATAAAATTCCTTTTGGCTTCTCTGTTTCAAATGGATATTCAAGCATGACCCTCCAACACTCGGATCCCGCCCCTATCATCACCCATCAAGCTAAGCAATCGAAGTCTTGACCTATTGCGGGTCACACCTTGTAGATTTCCGCTTTTGGAATTCCACCATGACTTTGCCATTTGAAAATAGCTTTCACAGCCCATCTTCCCACCTATCAGCTTCCGACCTTCATCTTGTCATCCAAAGTTAGAACAATAGTTTGAGAGCACAGGTCAACCTCCAAGGGCTTCCACCGACATTTTGCCGATGTGTGAATGGGTTTCCCAATGGTGACACTCTGACGTCCTCCCGGTGGGAAGGTCTCGACCCCGCTACTATCATCTATTCTCTAGGAATTTCAAATAGCCAAGTGTTAAGCTCATAGCAGGCCCCTCCTCGTGGCCTTTGACCCATGGGCCATTGTGGTTAGTCCACCATCCTGAATGACTCTTGATGATCATCATTCCACCCTTCGGGTCCTAATCCCACTGTGATTGTTGGTATGCCAAGATGAAACCGATTAAGTGTTGAACCTTAAGCGGGCCACTCCCTATAGGCTACCACTAGGGGAACTCCATTTTGGCTCCGCCATTCCAAAATAGAAAAGGTTCCTAGTTGGCTTGCTACATGGGACCCAGCCTCCCCATCTCCCTTTGACTATTCGATGATAAAAGAATGATGCATTGAGCCCTTGCAAAATCAATGTTGTGGGTCTCTCTTGTTGGGTCACCGTCTGGCCTCTGCCATCTCAAATGGCTATCATCCACCATCTTCCCTCATCTTCTAGCCCAAAAAGCTGGAGTCCCAAATGAAGCATCCACCATCCACCGAGTTTGTGGGTCTTGCATTGTAGAATGTCATCTATGGACCTTTGCACTGCCAGTGTCATTTCAACAGTGGAACCCCAAACAACCAAGCTTCCCTCTGATTCAGCATGACCCAAAAGTGACCTTAATGCCCTCCAATATTCAAATGGACTTTCAAACCACATGCCTAAAATGGAGTAGCCTCCTTGGAGGACCCCACAAAATGATCAAATCCTAAGGAAAGTTGGGATAGGTGGGCCATCGTGCCCTGATTTCCATCCCCTCAACAACTGCTTTAGAACAACCACCAATCTAGGGAAGTCCACCCCCTGGGCCCAAATTGCTATAACTCCCTCTTGTGAAAGGTTAATACTGATTTAGAAGATATGTTAGGATTCTTAAGTGATGAATTATTTGATCTAATGTCGTTTTATAGGATTTTGGCTAACTTTCCCATGCTTTAATTCTTAAATGTGCTTACCTCTTTCTCGTCTGCAGGATATATGGAACAAGGTGCAAGACCTTTGGAGGTGGCCATGGAGAAAGAAAAAGGAAAGAAGTCAGCTAAAGCACCTAGAAGCAAAGAGGATAAGGACCAAATGAAGTACAAGTTCCATAGGGGACCTCTCAACTCCAAGGTCACCTCAACCTAGAAGGATCTTTTGGATACACATCTCAGACACATACATATTGATGAATTCAAACAAAGGGTCTGGATCAACCCTACAATAGAAAATTCCAGAAAAATCAAAAGTAGTGGATTGGCCGAGGCTACCAATTTTCCACCTGCCCTCGTTGCTCTCGAGCTCATAATGGCCTATAGGGAGGCATATCAACCAAAGTCTAGAACAATAGTGGATAGGGATGGGAATTTATTGGCTGACTTGTCTGCCAAGTCAATAGGAAAGAATTTTCATATCCCTACCTTTAGAGAAATGGAAGAAGCATCTACAGTATATGGGAAGCAAATATGGGATGAAGACCCTCTCAAATGCAAAAAGGTCATCAATCAATATTGGTTAAAAGAAAAGAGGGGCAACGCAGCTAAAGTACCCTAGGAGCTCTTCCGTAGTGACTTCTAGGAGGATTACTATGATTTGGTAACCCTATTGAGTAGAGTTATGGGTCTTCCAATTGTAGCCTTCTTTCAGGAGTGGATGTTGTACTTCATCAAAGAGATCCTCTAAGGCAACGCTAAATTCTATTGGGCAAGAATGATTAGTAATTGCTTGCATGAGAAATTTGTGGTTGTGAAGAAGACTTCACGATTCTACATGACTTCATACCTGGTTTATTTACTAGCTGACTAGATGCAATATAGAGGCTTGTTCAAGGCTCCAGACAAGACTCTAGGTAGAGAATTGAAAGTCTATGACAAGCACACTCAACTCTAGTAGATGAATTTCAAGAGGGATTACTGTAGAGTCAATGACGCTTTCATAGTTCATATTATCAGATTGCTTGGGGGTGATTTTGAAAGGAGAGTCTCCCACGGTGCTAATGCCTTCCTCCACCAATTCTCATTCTTGTTCATACAATTTCCAAATTTCACATACATTCAAGCTGAAGGTTTCTTAGAGAAACCATACAAGCTACCCCGGTACCTAAATGAGCGGATAATATTGCTAGAGCTCTCTTGGTAGCTATAACATGTACACACCATCTGAAGCAATAAACATAAGGAAGGGATTCCATATCCCCTCTCCTTCAGCCAAGGTATGTACGAGCTCCACACATTCTACTGTGCAGATCATTCAAACAAAGAGCTTGTGGAGTACCGCCTAGAGCTCCACACTGCCCAATCATGGATGGACCACTATGGAAAACTCAGAAAGATGGTTGTAGCTAAACATGCCCATGTGCATGATGTTGAAGACTTTTGGGCCAACTATAGGGATGACAAGGAAGTGTGAATGAGGCACTACATGTGCATGAAGGCACACATTTTCAAGAGGATTAACTTGTTCCCTATGTCAGATCAAGTGGTGGAGGACAAGAATACAGTGATCGATTCTCAATATGGTGCAGTTGCCAATATCCCATTACCATTCATTGATTGGAATGAAGAAGAGATCAATGACCTCGAAATACTAACAAAACCAATTAAGGCAAGAACTAAAGAGTGGATTGATGAGAAAATTTCCCAATTGAAGCTGGAAGGAGTTTCCCTGACCTATGGTGAGCTCGAGAATGAGCCGACCAATGAAATAGATAGTGGGACAACTATTGCCCCAACTAAAGAAACTTCAAAATCTCCTCCAACCACCAAGTCAAGGAAGAGGAAAGAGACGATTGAAAGTCATCCCAAGCCTAAGGTGTATGCAAGAAAGGCTTCAGAAGGAGAACCTTCCAAGCAAGTGATGAAATCAATCAGTTGCTACTACTGCTACCCCTCCACCTACTTCTCAGGTGATGGACGCCACCCCTCCACTTGCGGTGGAAATCTTGGTCCACCTTGATTCCACCCCACCCACTAAGTAGGTCATGATTATAGACTCTTTCTCTGACACTACCTCTTTGCTTTCTTCTTCCTCCATGTCTCCATCATCATCCCTTCCACTGGTTATAACAACAATGCCAATTCCTTCTCTCTCGCTCCCTAAGGCCTTCACCCACCACATGCAGAATCTTCCAATGGATCTATCTGGGGCATTGATGGACCCAGCCATAGGAGCTGCCTTGGCGTAGTTTGTTACAAATCTCCCCACTCCTCCTCAAACTGAGCTACCAAAAATGAGAAAAACTATGGAAAAATTAGAAGAATTGGAGTGATAAGAAAGAGAAGCAACACAGGAAATGGAAGAGGAGGTAGATGATTATCACGAGCACCCTAAGCATCAACATCTGACAATTGATGAAGTGGTATGGGAGGAAGAAGAAACATACTCCTCTGAGGAAGACACTGAGGAGCTAGGTGCCAAGTAAATTATGGAAACATTTGATCCCGACCTCGAAGAGGAGTTGGATCAGCAACTCAAAAACATAGGAGAGGAGGTAGAGAGGCAACCTTCTAATGAAGAGAAGGATTTGTATGAGAAAATGGAGGAGCACACTAAGCCTCTAATCGGGGAACAAAATAAAAGCCCTGAGAAGGGTAAGGAGATGCCTTTGTTTGAGGAGCAAGAAGAAAAAGAAAAGAAAGAACAAGATGAAGAAAATCCTAAGGAAGAGGTTAAAACAAGGAAGAGCCCAGAAAGGGAACCTTATGAAAAACACGGGCATGATCGAGAAGAAGAAGAGAAGGCTTCTAAAGGGGAGGACAACCCCAAGGAACATGCAATTGCTAAGTCCCCATAAAAGGAAAATGTATTCATTCAGGAATTTGATGAACAAGAGGGAGAAAAGATAGAGAAGGAGACTCTAGGAAGCAAACAATTTGAAATCCAACATGATCGTGTGGAGGAAGGTGATCAAGAATCACCAAAAGGGGAATCTTGGATGCCTGAGTGGCTTGAGAAATAATTGAAGAAAACCCCAATACCAAAGGATCTGAGGGAAAGGTTGGAGGCAATTCTGGCTCGAGCCCAAACAAGTACAAAAAAGTAGAAGAAGCCAAAGGTCAAATCCCATATGACAATGGATGCATCCAGATCCAAAACTGTGCAAATAGCCACCCCAGTGGTGAGTGAAGAATGAGTGAAGAACGGGTAAGATACAATGTCTCTACCCTCAATTTGGGAACAATGACAAGAGAGCAGAAGATCAACCATCTCCAGGGATCTGTTGCCACCATCGTGCACCAAATGAACAGGGAAAAGACCTCTAAGGAAGATTTGAAAGCACAGGTGGCTAACTTAGCATCATACATCCAACAATGCTCATCAACTAAGGAGCTTTCCACCATGTGATCAGCGTTACCCCTGCTTCTATCCAAGGATAGCATTGACCAATTGGAAAAAAGGAAGAGTTGGACAAAGGCCATAGAGGATTGGTTCCAGCGAGTCCTCTACAATGGAAATATGGGCATAGGCTGAGTTGTTAGGACAGCCAACAAGTTCCTAGAGGTGCTGAGGATACTCAAGGGAATACGAAAGTTTTGCACTAACTTCCCCAAGCTATATAGGATTACATATCCCAAACTTGAGGCTATCCTCAAGATACCTGATAAATCTTGGGAAAAGGAGCTTGCTCTGGTGGAGGGTGACCATTGGCTCATACAGACATGGAAGCTAGGCCTAGATCATAGAAAGGAAGTGTCGGAAGGAGTGCTCCATGAAGTGAAGCTAGATATCAAGTGGGTCAAAGAAATTAGAAATGACTATGAGGAATATCTGTGACTGATGAAAGATTTTGATGTACTCATTGCCAAGCTAGATGCATAAAAGATAAGGCTGCACTTCCATAAGAAGATGGAAAATGGGAGTGCATATGCAATGACACTAGATTTCCTGAGTTTTGTTGCACATGCCGAAATATGACAAGGACTCAGATGACATCACAAGAAAATCAAGGAGGCTAAACTTTCAAGTGATCCAATCAGATATATTGGAATGGAAAAAGCTCCAGGCATTGATCTTAAAGCTTGTGGAATATACCACCATCAAGAAGAGTGAGGGAAATCCTATGATCGATGATGAGTTCCTCACCAAGTAGCCGCTACAAAAGGAAATCAGCAAAAAGACAGAGCTACAGTGTTGCTCACTAGAGGAAAAAATAGGTTACATGAGAAGAATGTAATTTTAAATTGTAATATATTTGGGGGTAGGTGAAACCCTAATTTTTAGTGAATCTTAGTTACACAATGCAAATCAATCTTGGCCATTCATTTTTCTTTTTGGACACTATAAATAGGGGGTCTCCTCTCATTTTCAAGAGAGATTTGAGTTGTTGTAATGACATGTTGGAATTTTAATAGAAATTCATTGACTTTGGTGGATTCTTTAGTTTCTTTGCATGTTTCATGATTCTTCTTCTCATAGTTAGTGAATTAGAGTAGATTTACTTTGTTTTTTATGGGCTTTGCAAGCTATGAGTAGATTAGTTAATGTTGTTCATTGGTATTGAAGAATTCTATTGTGTGTTAGCAACATTCCTTGTCCATACTTTTTGTTGTTTATTGTTGATAAATAACTGTGTAAATTTAGTCTAGGCATAAACTAAAAGCTGCATTAAAACTTCTATCTTTTATTCATGCTTATGGTGAATGAATGGTTGAAAATATGCAGTACTTAGAAGCTTGCACTAGTTTCATGAGACTGTGAAGTAATCTAGTTAAGTGGAACTCAATTTTAGGAAGGTCTTCCATAGTAGGGTCCTCCATTATCACTATTCATTGCTAGTTTTAGGTCTAGGAACTTCTCCCTTTCCCTTCCCTTTTGAACATTTTTTTATAATGACTTTGAACAAGGTTCATTGCACATTGTAAAGCCAAATCTAAAGCTGAAATGGGATTTTTGGACTGTTGTTTGAACCTACAACAATCATGCACCAACTTTCCCATCTCAAGAAATCCATTAGAAGATTCAATTCCTCTCCAACTTAACTTTTGTAATTCTTCCTTGTGATTACCAACAAAATCACATCAAAACAACTAAGACATTCCAAGCACTGTCATGACCTGACACCTGAGAGACCTTGGGGTAATTTTCAACAACTTGTTGTTGGAGATTGCCTTTCAAGAGAGGTAGTGCACCTATGTTTTGCATGTGTTGAGAAAGTGCTAAAACACCCATCAACATGTCCCATATCAACTTTTTTCACTTTTAATTGTTTGCTTAATATTTTTAAGCATGTTATTGATGATTTCTTTCATCTATTTTAGGTTTCACCATACACTTGCGAACATTTAGGATGTAGATTATTCACCCTTCTCAACAAGTAGTTTACCCTTCTTTTTTAGGAGGTTACCATTTTATGTGATATTTGCTTATTTTGTATCTACATCATGCCACCCATGAGGTTTCATAATGCTATGTTGATGGAATTAGTAGAGAGATGGAGCACAAACACATGCACATTCAATCTACCTTCAGGAGAGATGATGGTGACCCTAGAGGATGTACACCATATTTTGAGATTACCCATCCAAGGTGAGACCATGCATATAGAGGAGGATCACACACATAGGTAGATAAGACAAGATATCAAGTATTGCATTGGTCACCCTATTCCACCAGGAGACATCAAGGCTCGTGTTGAGCTTTAGTGGCTACTATATGTGTACTCACCATTGCTACGATAGATCATGGTTGTCACTATGGATCTAGCTCTTGTATCTAATGGGTGAGGTGCACACCTAGATGGAGGCCTCATTCATACTATTCATGAGATGGAGTGACATTATACCATCTATTCTTGGGGTCACAATATGTTGACTCACCTCTATTATGATCTTAGGCTCTCTGTATACCAAGAGCTACATAGCATAGTCCATTGTATGCTTCCATAGGTTTGGGCCTTTGAGCATATCACATGCATTATTCCTACAAGTTATCCTATGGTAGTGGCCATGGGTTATCCATGAGAATTTAGCTACACATTGAGATGGATTTGGCAGTTTAGGGATCTATTATACTAGAGGGTTCAATTTGATCACCTAGAGGAGGATGATATAGTATGGAAGCCCTATCACACCATACCCTATTGGCTAGATCTCACTCAATAGCTTGTTAGGATATAACAAGATAGGTTTTTTCTTGTATGACATGACTATATAGTTATGCCCTTTTATTATGATCAAGTCATGCAGAAATTTGGATAGGTTCAGCTATCTCCTAGGCCATGACCTACATACCTGAGAGCATCATGGAATGGATCCAAACTAGGAGACATCCAGCATCCCACGATTAATTATTTTGATTTTAGTGATTTAGATGATGAGTACCACATCGAAATTGTATGATGTAGGTATGACTATAGCATACAAGCACTGGTGGGTGAGAGCACAACCTACACATGTCTTCCATGCACATCACCTCACAGGCGATATTGAACCTCTTCCAAGTCAGAGAGATGAGAGAGAGGGTGGAGCTATAGATGGGGATATAGATGATGATAGATCAAAGGACTTAGAGGAGGAGAGTGATGAGGAGGAGGAAGATCCATAACTGATGAGTGATGATCCTGATGAGCTAGAGGAGGTCGCAAACTCCCCTAAGGAGAGACCTTCATATGACCTATGAGTCACTTGAGCAAGTCACCATCCACAACAAGAATCACCATTCATGAGCATGGGAAGGGAAGTGGTACAAAACTTTCCATGATTCCTACTCATGAGGGACCTATTATACCTCATTGAGATTCCAATTGGAAGGCTAGAGATCCAAGAAATGATGTTTCATTAAAGTTTTATAGTTTTTATAGCTATTTATGTTTACATATCATGTCTTATTCTAATATTCCCTATTATTACCATCTTGTAGTGTGTATGCGAGAGTGGTGAGATCTCTTCCATTGAGTCATTGCAGATATGGGCCCCTCCTTGCCCCCACATCAAGCCACATGAGTGGAGAACATGCTACCACATAGTGCAGGGTGTCATGCTAGCCTTTTTGAGCCCATAGCGAGATGGAGGAAAGTGTATGAGGAGAATATAAGGATCATTGATCTATCTATAGCTAGAGAGGATCAAACTAGAGATGAGCTTGCACAACTTCAAAATTCATATGAGGAACATTGAGCCACCTAAGTCCTAGACAAGAGTGAGTCAGAAATTTACAAGGTGCAAGGAGAGATCACTAGAGTTTAGGTAGAGATAGCTAGACTACAAGCCAACAGGGACCCTATAGATAAGGAGTGTGTCATAGAACTTGTATGTGAGGCGATGAATTTAGGTGAGGTATAGGGACTACAAGATTGGATGACCTCCATGAGAAGATCAAAATTGAATGTATCACAATGAGAGTTGTTGCCAGGGCCTAAGGATTATGGAACTCATAGGCCACACTAGTTATGCTATGTTACATTATGCCACATGTTTTGATTATGTACATAAACTTTCATGATATATATGAGCATTTGTATTTGTTTCTATGGGTCCTTTACTGAATTAGATGTCAATGTGATCTATTAAACAACCTAGTAAGATTATTTAATAAATGTTTCCATGATCTAATTTTATGTTCAATGTAACCTAAACACCTATGTTTACATTAGATACTATTGTACCCATAGCACACACACCTCATTCAGAATGGGGACCCTCTCTTTCTTTTCACTTTGCCCGGTCACTATTGTCATTGCCTCACTTTGAATGCCCCCTGTTTTGTGTCCTAAGTGGTCAGAGAATCTTAGAGGAATCATCTTGAAGTGACCCTATTTTGTTACCCTCAATTTTTTAAGACTTTAGGCCTTTGTGGAACTCCCTTAGTTTTTTTCGTTCATTCCTCAGAACTAGCATCCCTGGAGCAATACGGGTCCACCCCTGCAAGCCACCCCATGTGAATTTTCTTGGCTCTGCAGCCATTCCAAACGGCCTTCATCTGATGTCCTTCCGTGCCACGGGACCTACAATCCTAGTAGCCATTTTCTTTGCCAACCAATTAAGCGTCCAGCTCCTCACTGTTGTCTACCTAGCGAACTTCACCTCTCCTGCTATTTTCTTCAAATTGCTACCCATTCACCAACCTAGAGCACTGTCATACCTACATTTATGAGGGGATTTAAATGCACCATTTTCCATAAATATCCCCTCCCGCACTATCATTTTCACCTGTCAGTAGTCCATAATGAGTAAGAGATTCCTACCAATGCCACCGTCATGCCTACCTAGTTCATTTGTCGATCTGAAGCCCTTTGCTAGTTAGTTGCTCATTTTCCTTCATCGTATCTCACAAGTAGGTTTTCTCCCGTGAACTGTGCATTGATTTTTCTTTGATTTCGGTAAAATTTCTTAAATCTTTAGAAGAAAGCTTAAAAAATTGAGTAGAATAAGCCTAGGCCACCAAAACCCACAACTTGAAATCTCGAGAAACTCCAAAAATCACCCCATAGGCTGCTTGCGGAACTGGAGCTCCCCACGACCATTCTTATACTAGAGCACTTGTTCCTTACGGGTTTGCACCCATGTTATCGTTGTCACCTTCCTTTGACAATGTTTAAAACCTAAAGCAGAAAGCACTCACATAGGGCCCACTCCAACAGAAGGTTCCCTCCACTTGGCTCAAATTTGTGAGGCCTAAATGAAGGATCTTTAGACCTACCTAGGTCTTCAAATGCGGGCTTCTGCCTATGGAGTGCCTTTTACACTTTTCCATTCGAAACGACCATCCAATCATGACCTCCCGATGTGCAGACCCTGCCCCATTGATTATTGACCAAACGAAAGCTTACCACAGTGACCAAGTCTCAATACATTGTGGGCTTCTCCCCATGGACTTCCACTTGAGGGTTTCCATTTAGGCTTCACCATTTCAAACGGCTTTCATGACCCATCTTTCCACCTAGTAGAATCCACCCTTCAGCCTGCCATCCAAGTTAAAACAACAATCTATGATGCGGGTCATTCAACACAGACCTCCACCAATGTTTCGCCACTGCACAAACTTGCTAACTCAAAATGAAACAAAGGTGACATCCACCCAACCTCACTTCTACCATCTAACCCCTCTATGCTGTAAATGATTAAGTGTTGTCCCTTTATGGACTTCACATTGTGAACCTCCATCTATAGGTCACTGTGGCATGACCACCATCCCAAATAGCCCAAGGTAATTGACCCTCCACACTGTGGAACCTGAACCTACTACCGCCATCTAAACTTAAAATGTGAAAATAACTAAGGATAAAGCCTTGGGCAGACCACCTCCTACGGGTGGCCATTAGTGGACTTCCATCTCGCTCCCACTGTCTTGAAGCATCCATCAACCTTCGTCGGCCCACTATGCAGAGCTCGACCCTTTCATTGCCTTCTGACCAATGATAAACAAAGTGAATGCTTGATCCCTCCACGGACCTGATGATGCGGGCCTCCTCCATTGGACCTCCATCTAGCCTTCACTATTCCAAATGGTTGTGACGTACTATCCACCCACATCTTTTGGCCTGCATCATTTGAGAAAACTAAAGTTCAACAATAGGGTACACTCCTTCCTCCAAAGCCGCAAGTCCCACATGATAGAATGTCAATTGCAGACTATCGCCTTGCCAGTGTTGTTTTAATGGCAGAACTTCAAATAGCCAGGCCACCTCCTACTTTCGCTTGCCTTGGGCCTGCATGATTGAAATATGGTCTTAACACATCCAAATCTTCAAAATGATTTCAACCCACGTGCCAAAATGGATTGACCTCCTCGGTGGACCCCACTTCATGCCTAAATCTTAATGTGGGTTGGCACATGTGAGCCACCATGCCCTGATTTTCATCCCTCCTGTAGCTGCCTCCAAAACATCCACTAGCCTAGGGAAGTCTACACCCCTGGGTCTACATTGTTATAACTCCCTCCAGCGAAAGGCTAATGATAATTAGAAGGAGAGGTTTTGATCTTTAAGTGATGGATTATCTAATGTAGCATCATTTTGCAAGATTTTGGCTAACTTTCCTTATGTTTCATACTTGAATGTGTTTATTGCTCTCTCACCTACAAGATATATAGAACCAGGTGCAGGACCTTCGAAGGCGGCCATGGAGAAAGAAAAGGGAAAGAATCCAACTAAAGCACTTAGAGGTAAAGAGGACAAAGACTAGATGAAGTAAAAATTCCAAGGGGAACCCCTTAACTCCAAAGTCAACATAGATTGGAGGGAGATCTCAGACACTAATCTAGGACACATACATATTGATGAATTCAAGCAAAGGGTCCAAATAAACCCTACAATAGAAAATGCTAGAAAAATTAGAAGCAGTGGGTTGGTCAAAGCTGTTGGTTTTTTGCCCACTCTCGTTGCCACTAAGCTTGTGATGGCTTGTAGGGAGGTGTATCAAGAAGACACGAAAAGAATAGTAGACAGAGATGGAAATGTATTAGCTGACCTATCTACCAAATCAATATGGAAGACATTCCACATCCCTACCTTCACTGAGATGGAGGAAACATCTAAAGAATATGGAAAGAAGATGTGGGATGAAGACCCCTTCAAATGCAAAAAGATCATCAATCAGTATTGGTTAAAAGAAAAGAGGGGCAGTGCAGTTAAAGTACCCCAAGAGCTCTTCCACAGTGACTTCTACGAGGATTACCATGACTTGGTAACCCTATTGAGCAAATTTATGGGCCTTTCAACCACAACCTACTTCCAAGAATGGATGATGTACTTTGTGAAAGAAATCCTCTGGGATGAAGCCAAATTCTATTTGGCAAGAATGATCAGTAATTGTTTGCATGAGCAATTTGTGGCCGTAAAAAAGACCCAACAATTTTATATTACATCCTACTTGGTCTATCTTTTGGCAGACCAGATGCAATATAGAGGCTTGTTTGTAGCTCCAAGTGAGACTCTGAGAAGGGAGTTAAAGGCATATGATAAGTATCCCCAACTCCAATACAAAAATTTCAAGAGGGACTACTACAGAGTCAATGATGCCTTCATAGGCCATATTATCAGACTACTCAAAGGTGATTTTGAAATGAGAGTCACCCATAGTGCAAATTCTTACATCCACTGGTTCAACTTCCTATTCATACAATTTCCAAATTTCACCTACATTTGAGCTAAGGGTTTCTCATAGAAACAATACAAGTTGCCCCGGTACCCAAATGACCAGTTAATATTGCTTGAGCTCTCCTGACAACTATAGTGTGCACACACCCTCCTAAGTGACAAGCACAAGGTGAGGATTCCCTATCCCCTTTCCTTCGACCAAGCAATGTATGAGCTCCACACATCACAGTGTGTGAACTATTCTAATAAAGAGTTTGTAGAATATAACCTTGAGTTCCACACCACCTGGTAGTGGATGGATCCATACAGTAAGCTCACGAAGATGGTCAGGATGGAACATGCCCACATACATAATGTTGAAGACTTTTGGGCTAACTGCAGGGATGATAAAGACGTGTGAATGAGGCACTACATGTGCATGATGATGTACTTTTTCAAGAAGGTCAACTTGTTCCCTGTGTTGAATCAAATAGTGGAGGATGAAAATATAATGATTGATCCTTGATATGGTTTAGTTGCTAACCTCCCACTATTGTTAATTTACTAGAATGAAGAAGAGGTCAATGACCTCAATATTCTTATGAAGTCGATCGAGGTGAGAACAAAAGAATGGATTGATGGGAAGAATTCCCAATTGAAGCTACAAGGAGCCACCCTGACATATGGGGAACTTGAAGATGAACCGGGGAGTGAGACCGATAGTAGGAAAGTTGTTGCCCCATCTAGAGAAACTTCAAAATCTCCTTCCACCACCAAGTTGAGAAAGAGAAAAGAGATGACTGAAAGGTAGCCTAACCTGGGGTGTATTCAAGAAAAGCCTCAGATGGTGAACCCTCCAAGAAGATGAAGACATCAGGAAGTTTCATGGAGATTCCCACTATCCAAGAGGACTCGCTCCATGAGGGAGAAGAACAAGAGGCCGAGCAACCAAAGTCCCCACCTACTACCTCCACTCTCACAGTCACCACTACTGCTGACACTGCCACCACTACTATCCCTCCACCTGCTTCTCAGGTAATGGTTGCCACTTCTCCACCTATGGTGGATATCTCGGTCCACCTTGCTTCCACCCCACCCACTACACAAGTCATGGTGATAGACTCTTCCTTTGCCACTACCTCTCCGCTCTCCTCTTCCTCCATGTTGTTGGACTTAGGAAACACTGAGAGGGGGGGTGAATCAATCTTCAACAATATTTTAAATTCAATTTGGATCATAAATCATTCACAACATTAATAATGAAATAAACATGCAAGCATATTAAAGAAACAATCAGATTACCATAACACCAATATTTTTACATGGAAACCCTATTAGGGGAAAAACCATGGTGGAGATTAATCCATAATTTATACTCTATTAAAAGTATGAAGAAAAGGGAATGCACATCCATTCAGGCATACTGCCTAGAGCTCACTGCTCAAAATAAGGAAGGCTCGCTACCTTACAAAATGTTGTCATTACAAAAAAAGGGTGAATTGAGAAGATAGCATCTAAAAATTCTCAGTATCAGTTCTGGTGAAGCTCATGTTTCAAATTCTGGACCTTCTATCTGATTCTACACTTCACTCTGCTCTGCCTTAATTTGTTTAACAAAGTCTTCTTCTGCATAAGAAAAATTTGCTCAACTGATCTTCTAATATTTGCACACACATATGCTCTGCTCTTCACACTTATTTATGCCATTCACACACCAAAATGAATTTATGATCTTATATATATATTTGCTACTAAGATTTCAATTGCTATAAGTCGACTTCAGCAAAATATAAAATATTCTCCAACGGTCGGCTCAAATCATGAGCAATCTTAAATGTGCATCCAAATAAGTCAAAAAAACCATAGCTAGGACCCAAAACAAAATAAACAACACAAGAAATAATTAAACAATTTCTCCTTATACATCTACGACATGCGACATTTACTAGGTCGGCCACAAAGAGAAAATAAATATAAAAATTATTTTGTCAGATCTCTTAACTCGTACACCGATTAATGAAATATCACAAAACTTAACAGAAAGATAACATATATGCTCAATAATCTATCCTAAGGATCCACAACTCAAACTGGTGATCCGGTGAAGCATATAGATCGACTAACTGACCAAATACCTTGTTCTTCTACTTTCTACTAGTAAATCACTATTCTCTACATTTCCTACCAAGATGAGAAAATCCTAATCTCAGACCAAAAATAATGACTTAGGTTACCATCTATTCTTTCTCAACACAAAATGATAAATGAGGGTTCCAAATACCCTTTTATAACTTTGCGCACCTAACCTTTTTACCACATTAAATGCTTTTCCCTAGGAGTTCCGGTAACTCTATTTTCTCATACAACAAGAGAATAATTCATCTGTAGACCTTCTAGATCACAAATTTCTTCACAAGTGATCACATATACATTTGTAGACTAATAGCACAACCGGGCCGACACCAATTGCATTATGGTAATCGACTCACGCTGTGGGGACAGTATTTTTCTTGAAAATCCCCCTAGCCAATGGCCTAAGATCAATTTCTAGAGGAATTACAAGAGAATGCTTCTTCCAATGTGGGGCTTATTTCATTCACTCCATTCACTCTTCTTTACCCATGTTTTCTTCATTTGATCTCTTATTTCTTCCATAGTCACTTTTCCTTTTCCTTTGTCATCTTTCTATGAAATTATTCCTCTGTATACCAAACGTCTTCTAGCTATATTTCTATTCCTACAAAATCTAGCAATGTGACCAACTTTGTTGCAATTGTAACACACCAGATTTCTTTGTCTAGACCATTCATTCCATTTATTTCCCTTTGATCTGCACTGATTAGCAATATACCCAATTCGTCCACAGGTATAGAATTTAACATTCCTTACACTGATAGATATACTTTTGCATTCAATTGACTTATGACCAAACTTTTTGCAACTAAAACACTGACCGAGAAATGATGGATTGCTTGAATTTATTTTACTTCTACACTGAGAAGCCATTTGACCAAATCTCCTATTACAAGCAAAACAATAACCATTAAAAATTTTGAGCATTGGGTTGTTCATCAATATCTTCTACCCGCTACATGCAAAATATCCTAACAGAGCTATCTAGGGTATTAATGAGCCTGAAAATACAAGTTGCCTTATCATAGATTGTTGCAAACCTCCCTATCCCCCCTCCTTCAATCGAACTGCCATAAATGAAAGAAACCATGTAGATATCAAAATAGCTAGAGAGACAAGAAAGGGAGGCTACCAAAGGAATAGAAGAAGTGGATGACTCCCATGAGCATCTTGAGCACCAAAACTTAGTAATTGATAAGGTGGTACATGAGGGAGAGGAGGAAGAAATGAAATCATCTGAGGAGGACACTAAAGAATCGAGTACCAAGTATATTGTGGAAACCTTTGATCCAGAGCTCGAAGAAGAGTTGGCTCAACAACTCAAAAATGTAGAAGTAGAGAGGCAGCCTTCCGATGAGGAGAAGAATGCAAAAGAGGAAATGGAAGAGGACACTGAGCCTCCAACTGCGGAACAAGATAAAAGCCCCAAGCATGATGAAGGAATGCCTCCTTGGCATGAAGAAGAGGAAAAGAAAGAAGAAGAAAATCCTGAGGAAGAGGTTGAATCCCAAAAGAGCCTTGAAATGGAACATCATGAAGAACATGGGCATGACCAAGCAGATGAAGAGAAAACTACTGAAGGGGAGGATAGCCCCAAAGAATACACAGCTACCAAATCCCCACAAAAGGAAACTATCTTCATCCGAGATTCTGATGAAGAAGATGAAGAAAAGATAGAACAAGAAGCTTTGGGTGACAAAGCAATAGAAATCCAATACACCCATGAAGAAGAAGGTGATCACGAATCACCAAAAGGGGAATCTCAGTTGCCTGAATGGATGAAGAAATAGCTGGAAAGAAAACCTCAACCCTAATGGATCCAAAGGCAAGTCTGGAGGCTATCTTGGCTTGAGCTTAAATAAGTAGAAAGAAGGAGAAGAAGCCAAAGGTCATATCCCACCTGACAATGGACACGTCTGGATCTAGGACAGTGCAGATAGCCACCCCAGTGATGGGAGAAGAAGGGGTAAGCTACAATATCTCCACCCTTGATTTGGGAACAACAACAAGAGAACAAAAGATTGATAATCTTCATGGATCCATTGCCACCATAGTACACCAAATGCACAAAGATGAGACTTCCAAGGAGGAGTTAAAAGAATAGGTGGATGATTTAAAAACATACATTCAACAGTGGTCATCCATTGAAGAGCTCCCTACCACATCCTCGACACTATCGCAATTGTTGTCCAAGGACCATATTGACAAATTAGAGAAAATAAAGAATTGGAAAAAGGCCATAAAAGATTGGTTCCAGAAAGTCCTCTACAATGGAAACATGAGCATAGGTCATATTGTCAGCACAAAAAATAAGTTCCTAGAGGTGCAAAAGATACTCAAGGGAATAAGGAAATTTTGCATCGACTTACTAGAGCTATATAGAATCGCATATCCCAAGCTTGAGGCTATTCTCAAGATACGTGATAAATCCTGGGAGGAGGAGTTTGATTTGGTGGAGGGTGACCATTGGCTTGTGGAGACATGGTAGCTGAGCTTAGACCACATAAATGAAGTATTGGAAAGAGTGCTCCATTAAGTGGAGCTGGATAACGATTGGGCCAAGGAGATCAGGGCGACCTGTGAAGAGTATCTAAGGCTGATGAAAGAATTTGAGGTGCCCGCCATTGAGCTAGACCCAGAGAAAGTAAAGCCATATTTTCACAAGAAAATGGAGAACATGACCACAGATGCACTTACACCATGTTTTATGGGTTTTGTTGCACGAGCCCTTTCCCTATCCGAACAGGTGATAAAGAATGCACAAAAGCATGAGAAGGACTGGGACGTGCTCACTGGCCGATCAAGGAAGTTGAACTTTCAATTAATTCAATCAGATATATTAGAGTGGAATAAGCTCCAGGTGTTGATCATGAAGTTTGTGGAATATGCCACTATGAAGAAGAGCAAGGGAAATCCCATAATAGATGATGAGTTCCTCACCAAGTAGCTGCAACAAAGGAAATCAACAAAAAAGACAAAGAGCTATAGTGCTAGCACTAAAAAACAAAATAGGCTAAATGAAAAAATGTAATTTTATATTGTAAAATATTTGGGGGTAGGTGAAACCCTAATTTGTAGTGAATCTTGGCCACACAATGAGACTAAATATTGGCCAATCATTTTTCCTTTTGGACACTATAAATAGGGGGTATCCTCTCATTTTCAAGAGAGAGTTGAGTTGTTGTAAAGACATGTTGCTGGAATTTTAATATAAGTTCATTGGCTTTTGGTGGATTCTTGAGTTTGAATTGCATGTTACATGGTTCTTCTCCCATAGTTAGTTTACTTGAATAGATTTACTTTGCTATTTGTGAGTTTTGTAAGTTATTAGTAGATTAGTTAATGTTGTGTATTGATATTGAAGAATTTTTTGTGTGTTGGCAACCTTCCTTGTCCATTCTTTTTGTTGTTTATTGATGATAAATAGATGTGTAAAGTTAGTCTAGGCATAAATTGAAAGTTGCACTAAATTTTTATCTTTTATTCATGCTTATGGTGAATGAATGGTTGAATATTTGCAATCCTTAGAAGCTTGCACTAGTTTCATGAGACTGTGAAGTAATCTGGTTAGGTGGAACTTGGTTTTAGGAAGGTTTTCCGTAGTAGGGTCCTCCATTATCACTGTTCATTGCTAGTTTCTGATCTAGGAACTTCCCCAGGTTCCCTGCCCTTTTTCCTTTTTTTTAATAGTGACTTTGAACAAGGTTCATTGCACATTGTAAAGCCAAATCTGAAGCTGAAATAGGAGTTCTAGACTATTGTTTGAACCTACAACAATCGTGCACCAAATTTCCCATCTTAAGAACTCCATTGCAAGATCCAATTCTCCTCTAACTTAACTTCGTAAGTCCGCCCTGTGATTACCAGAAAAATCACATTGAATCGACTGAGATATTCCAAGCATGTCATGACCTGACACTCAAGAGACCTTGGGGTAATTTTTAGCAACTTGTTGTTGGAGATTGTCTTTCAATAGAGGTAGTGCTTTCGTGTGTTGCCTATGTTGAGAAGGTGCAAAAACACCCATCAATCGAACTAGCACTAGAAGGAGGGCCTTTTGAGGTAAGTTGGATCGAATCAAATCATTTTCTCCTAAGAGATTCCATAGAGTTTTAAGATCCACACCCAACAAAGGGGAGTTTTAGGAATTGCAGCCCCCTACAAGGGCTTGAAAGACTAAGAGAGGGGATGCAACCTCTTCTTTCTCCTCCATTCCATCCACTTCACCTTCATCTTCACCTTCTTCCTCCTTTCGCTTGCCCCACACTCCTCCATCCTTTTCTATCTCTTCCTTTTCCCTTCAACCATCCAAAGATGCTTTTCAGTCACTTGCTTCCCATACTCAGGGTGCTGCTCTGGTCCCAACCCTCCAAGTCCAAAGTGCAGTCCTAACTGTCACTACCCTTTTGCAGCCCCAGGTTACTGTTTAGCAAAAAATACCACCCCCACCTCCCCTCATGGATTGGCTGGGAAATAATCCTTCCCCGCTATTCTTCAAAGACTACCATGATATGCCTAAGAACCTAGAGAGATTTTGCATGAAGCTCAATCCTCAGGATTCACAAAGGATAGATGAACACATTAAGATCTTCCAAGTGACATTGAAAGATATGCAGATTGATCATGAAGATATAGCATATAGAATTTTCCCTTATTCTTTTGGGTAGGAGGCCTTCAATTGGTATATCAACTTACCGACGGGGTCCATCACATCTTGGGCCTTGTTAATGAATGCCTTCTTGTAGAAGTATAAGATCCCAATCAGCCCTTCAGAGTTGTATCAAAAATTCATGTCTGTCTGAAGGGAAGTTAACGAGTTGATCAGCTCCTTCAATGATCAATCCCATCGAGCATATACAAGGTTGCAAGCTCTGTACGTGCTCAATGATGTCATTGCCTTTCCAGTCTATTATGCAACATTAGACAACCTCATGGATGCATTGGTAAAGAGTATGCAACCAACTCCAACCAGATTAGTACATGCTTATGCTGAGGCAGTTATGGCCAACACTGACCTGGGTCAAAACATCTCTGATCCACTGCCTTCCTTGGGGTAGGCTTCCCATCCTTTTTGATTCAAGGACTCACCCAAGCTTTGCAACATTAGGCACCTCTCATGAATTAAGTGTCACAACTGCCCATAGTGCCTCATCCAAGGCAGCCCATGAACTAGGCCCCTCCTATGCCCCACTACTTGTAGCCTTAGCAAAAACTGACCTATGCATAGCCGTTATAGGTACATGCATATTTGCAAGGGCCTGAGTTCCCACCTACTCAGCAAAACCAACCAACATCATAGTTTGTCTTCCTCTAGAATCAAACGTCACAACCAAGCAATATTGAAAAAGATCGATTAGAGGAATTAATGGAGATTATGAGGAAAATGTCCCTGGAGATGACTCACCTCCAAAACAAAAATAATCAACTACAGGCCTCTCAATGCAACATCCAAGCCAACCTCAACCGAGACAATAGGGACAACCGTGAGGCGGGTGCCTCGTCGGGGTAGAATTACGAGCAAGGATAGAACTCCAACTAGAATTTTGAGAGGAGACCTTCACAAAGGCATAACCGAACATGGAATACAAGACCCAACAATGGAGGTGTTCCCACCCCTTTTGACCAGCCTGCTAGTTCAAAGAAGACAACCAATGAAGTATATCTCACTGAAGCTGCCTTATCCAGATGGTGCAGAATTCACAAGACAAGTAGGTATTCCAAGCTAGACTGCCTCGAGTTCCAAACAGCCGTGTAAATCTTTCAAGTGGAGGTTCAAAATTTTGTTGATAGTGCAAGCTACATGGACATAGTTCTATCTGGGTCGTATGACTCTTTCGTGCTTGTGGTCAAGCAAGCCCCATTCCCGTGAAGTGAGAGCAATGAGCCTAAGAGCATGGTTGTCTCCCCAAACAATGAAGAAGTAAAAGAGGTAAGTAGCAAAGAAGCTTTATCCTAGCTCTTTACTTCAGTAGATAATGGTCCAGTAGATGAAGAAGAGTCATGTGAAGATGAAGTGAAAATGTTCCATCAAAGAGCCTCTTCATATAATTTAAGATATAGACAAATAGGAGGACCGTTCACTACTTTCATTTTGCCTAACAACTTCAGCACTCCACCTGAACCTAATGCTAGAAACAACCCTGGCTATCCTTATGTGCCTACACAATACTTGAACAAAAAAAAATAGCCAACTCAGACACAAAGCCAACCAGCTAATTCTTCCATAGCAAGATCTTTCGAGGCTGAAATTGAGCAAATGGGTGAATATGTTGCTGAAGAGTTCAAGAAGGTTAAAATTAGATTTTCTGCCATTGAGCAGTTAGGCACACCTTCTTTAGGGTGGTTAATGAAATCCCATCCTCCAAGGAAAAACCAGAAATGACATCCAAGAAGGTCTCTTTTGAAGAGCCGCTACATGAGCCTGTAATTCAGGAAATCATAGGAAAAAAGAAGGATGCCCTTTCCAATCAGCAAGTTGGGAAGCAACCTGCTAAAGACCAGACTCTAGTGCAAACCAAAGAAAATACCAACGAAAAGGACAAAGTTCAAGTGGCCTAGGGTGACACACATGTGGGCCTTTTCCAAGGAAGGTTTGAAATGCCTCCCTTCCTCACCACTATCAGAATATTTGGGAAGAATTTGCATAATTGTCTGATTGACTTAGGAGCATAAGCGAATGTCATGCCTTTGTCTGTTTGCAAGGTGTTGGGATTTGTTCCCACACCTTTAAGAAGAAAATTAACCTAGTTGGATAAAACGAAGGTGAACATTGTTGGGGAAATCAATCACATCCCTATGCAGATCGCTGCTGACCCAAGGGTGTAGCAAGTAATTGACATCCAAGTTGCAGACATTCCTGATACATATGGAATAATCTTGGGATGGGACTTCACCCATGCATTGAATGGGTATGCTGCAACTGATTTCTCTCATATGTGGCTACCATGGAAAGGGCTGCCAAATCATATTCGCATAGATCAGGCACCACGCATGAAATTTATGATCACGGAATATAACAACACCAATGAGGTGTTGTTTGTTGAAACAAAATTGGGTAATTACTACCCCATTATTTATCAAGAAGAACTAGAGTATGCAGAAGAAGAGACATTCAATGAGGTCCTCTTGGTATTATGCAGCCCATCGACCAACTTGGCCTATGCACCCTAAAGCACATAAATGTTGGTAGAATCAGAAGATGACGAGTTTTACAAAGATGGTAATTTAGGACTACTAGATGGATTCCAATAATTCATGGAGAAGTGCATCTAAGATCAACTCAATCTGGGAGCAAGGATGGACTTCCAAGAGCTTTTATTGCCTAGTTGGTGCAGGGTCCACAATGCTACCCATTCAGAATTTGAGTGTTGCTTGTGTTAGACAGCATTAGAGCACATCAAAGGACAAGCCATATCTCAAAAGGAGTCATCCACTGGATAGCTTGTCACCAACCATAATGAGTCTATCCCTATTCCAGAAATAATGGATGCAAATGAGCAACCAAAGA